>PVKM010003845.1:0-55158 GCA_004027735.1 Carollia perspicillata
AGGGAGCCATCAGGGGCTGATACAGAGTGCCAGCTTCAATTTCTATCTATATTTCAAATTTCTACTACATATCTACCCCCCCTGGCCCTGTTCTGTATCAACGTGAATATGAGCCTAGGCTCATTTGGCTCTGAGGATGGGGGGCACTTACGCCCTCCAACTCCAGTGTTGGGCCTTCTTAGGTGACTGCGGATCTTTTTGGAGGTATGTGGAGGCTGGGGCCTGTGGGAGGGTTTGAGATAACAGGAGGTGAAAGACCCTCGGAGTTCAACCCACAAACAGCACACTTTCCATCTACTGCACAATATCCCTAGAAATTTGTTCAGACTCTAAGGATCCCAAAAGAAAACTAAAATCAAACATGGGAAAATTGTGCCTCCAAAGCCAGAAACACCCAGACCCCAGCCCCACGAATACTTCTGCGGGTATACAATGAATAGGAAGCCTTTACTTGCAAGTACTTACAAAAACGGGAAGATTTAACTAGAAGTGATCAATTTAAGATTGACAAAAACTAAGGAGGGTGGAAATGGGAGGGAGGTGGGGCACACTGGGGGGGTGGACTGGGATGGGAGTAAAAGACAGAAAAATGTACTTGAATAACAATTAAAATAAAATTTAAAAAAAGATCGACAAAATGTAGCCCTTTTGATGCCGAAATCAATTTTTGCATGCAAAAGTAGAAAAGGCTGGCTCTAAAACTGAAACTGAAATGGGATTTAGAGAGAAAAGAAACAGAAGCAAGCATAGGGTTGCCCCAAGGGTGCTTCCCCTTCTCCTTACTAGTGGTTTGGGGGAATTTGAGAGTGTCCTTAAAGGGGAAGCCTCCAAGGCCCTTGTAGACGCTCAAGCTACTTTATTTGCTCTTAACCACACCCAACTGGGTTGCCCTTCTCCCTGGGGGTAAAGCTTTTCTACAAATGGCAGGGATATCTAATCAATGTGTGTTTTAAAACCAGACCCATTCCCTTCCAACTAGGGAATGTCAGGGGTCCACACAAATTTTTACAATTCAAATCTGCCTCCATTCACCTGATGCTGAGAGATTTTCTTGAAGTAAGCGACACCCACATATTTGTTTTCCAGAAGGGCGAGATGAATTTAGAACTAAATGAACAAGATACTAAACCAAATGACAAAATAATGATTTTAAAGAAACCTCAAAAAGTTTTGAATTTTGGGGTGAGTTTTCAACTAAAGGCCCTTCCATACGTGAATCTTGGGCTAAATTGAAGGACAGAGGAAAACGGAATTTGTTTTCTTTCTTTCCTGTTTCTTTTTCTGTTAGTTTTGTTTCTTGATTTGGAGTTTCAAAAAAAACTGCTACCTATTAGAAGATGTCTACCTTGATGATTCCAGGGAAATCTTGATTTGGCTAAAGGAAGAATTGAGCACTGTCAATTTATTATCACAGCTTGCTGAGTGCTTAGGATAAATCAGGGACATTACATTTACTACTGCTTTATTCTGGGCAATTGTGGTATATGACACAAGGAAGCAAAAGAGGGAGACAGAGTGAGATCGAGGAAGAAAGAGGGAGAGATAGAGATAGGAGGAGGAAGGGATGGTCTACAGTTGTAATTTGTGACATATTCTATTTCAGAGATATCCCCATTCTTGGGAGGCCAAGCGGGACCAAAGAGAAGTGCCTGCAGGGAAGGAAACAATGATTGCCCACCTTAGACCAAGCCAGGCCCTAAGGGAGAAAGGTTTTGTATTTGCTCTTTGTTTCATCTCTCTTTGCTCCAACATTCATTTCTCTTTGATGAGGTGGTCAGGTGAGGTCTAGAGAGTTTTCTTGGAAGAAACAATGGGAGTCACAGAGGGTTTGGGGCAGCCCCCCGGAGCCTAGGCCTCCGCCTCTAGGCCTTCTGCTCCTATTGACTTACGCCTGAAGTTCAGAGTAGCAAAACTATGTATGTTTTCCTGGAGTATGTTATATACTGGAGACAAAGAGCACTAGGTGCCAATGGAAGATCAAAGGTTTGGGTTCTTAGTCTCAGCCACCTCTTAACTGCAACCAACACTGATGCGTCTGTGACTTGCATATCCCGTTCCTTAAGTGCCCCTACTCCATTTTCCAGGACTCATGTAACTATTACCAGCAGAGACAGGAATCTTGATCCAGTGAGAAACACGAAGAAGCTTTTTCACTTGGTGATCTGTAGATACAAATATGTATCAAGAATGAAAGCACACAGACAAAATAGGACATGTCTTCCCAAGTACAAACACGGATGCTGAATACTGAAAAAGAGCTTCGATCGATACGTCAGAGAATCACAGACCCTTGGGAGGAGAGACCCAATCCTTATCACTGAGCTGCGAATAAACACAGTGAAAGGATGGGCTTTGCATCAGACTTGAAGGCAAATCCTTCTACATTGGGGTGTATGTTGCTTGCTGATTTCTGTTTGAATCTCTTGCAAATTCCAAGAGCATTTGAAATCCCTTTACTTTCAGATTGCATGGTATAAACCAGAGACCTCCAAAAACAGGACTTGTGTGTTTTTCTTCGCTCAACCAGTTTTGAAGAAGTTAAGCTGCCACGTTAACATGGGAAGACCTGGATTTCAGTCTTCCCTTGAAAATGTGGAAGATGGGGAACAATGAGTTTATGTGTTTCCATATGACACCAAGGACCTGGGCTGAGGAACAGCTGTCCCCATTAGACAAGGCAGGAGCTTTCCAGGGCAGCACAAATTCGATCGCTCCCTTTGTCTCTGACACTGAGGCTGAGTAGCAGTCACCACTCATCACCCCAGCAAAGTCAGTTTGGTTTTCTTCTTTTCTTTTCAGCATTGGAAATATTCCTTTGCCGCATGCACAGGTCTCCACCAATCATGCAGTACTAAATGCCATGTCATACCAACGCCACCACATATTTTAAGAAAAAATGGAAAGTGCACATCTTCAGGGAAATACATAATAGTTCGCATCCTTAATGGGCACACCCTCCCTTGTGTCACTCCTATTTCTATCTGGCTCTGGTAGGCATTAGAATGCTTTAAATCTCAAGGCAGGGTTTTTCATGGGTTATATTTTATCCTTAAACACCCACAGGTTCTCGGAGTTCCTACAATGAGATAGGTCATCAGGGTGGTGTAGAAATCTCTGTAGGCAGAGGAAAGCCATGCCCCGTACACAGGGACTTTGAATGGGTCTTGAGTTTCTTCATGCTATTCGTAGTCCCTTGTACCCTAAATTACAGAAATTGACAATGTATGAGGCTTCAGTGGACTTGGGATTCATGCGTCCAAATAATGCAGGCTCCACACAGTGAAGCTTCCAACTTACACACAGGAAATGGACTTACATTGTTCTAACTCCATTACTGTGTATTCATGCCCTAAGCATGTACACCAGGCACTAGATTTAAGAAGTAAGAAAATGAAATGATTATACAAAATTTTACTTTTCCACGTTAACAAAAGTTTGAGGTGTTTTTTTTTTCTTTTTTGCTGTTGCGGGTCAATTTCGTAAAAACAAGTTTCTATATCACTTCTCTGAAAACCTCCCAAATGTATCAGGTGACACACAATTTCAATGGTTACATTTTTTTTCTAGAAGAGTTATTTCCTTATCGTATACTTTTGCACAAAGCTTCAAATATTTGTTCTCCATGTTAACACGATGACAGCATAATAGTTACAATTTTATAGCCTGAAATGTAAATAATTCCCATCTAATCTTCTCCATTGAAATATAACAGAAAAGAGATTTTAAAGTAAGGTTTATGTTGGTTCCACCCACCAGCACATCCACTTGCTTAAAAATTGTAATAAGATATCTACGAGCCATGAGCAAGCGAAGACCTTATATGCAGAGAGAGAGTATGTGCTTGCTTCACACCCACGATGCAAAAGGAGATGCTCATGGATGCACAGGTACACTTGAGCGCTGCCCCCGACAGCGAGATCTGTGTTAATGCTGTCCTTCTCAGAAACACACATACCAGTGCCGAGTCCTGTTACTGCCACGAACTGGACCTCTAATATATCATTTGCCTCATAACCATCAGCCAGGTCAGTAGAGACACTGATTTTTGGCTTTCCCTCCAGAATGAGTACAGAGGCCTCTTGTCCTCCAACCTCCTTACTTACTTGCCTATGATCTTATTTTCTTTCCATTTTTCTCGTTTTGGCAAATACCTTTGAAGCCTAATGCAGATAAAGTGATGGATGATAATGCAATAGAGGCTACAAAACTACTGGGAAAGAATCATGCACCGAGTTAAAATACAATTTATACAAAGGCCAGCACCTCACGTGGTCCCTTAGGAACTTAGGGGTGGGACAGCCACGTGAGGCCGTGCGATCTGGGCAGAGAATCAGCCAGTCAGGAGGGCTGGGACAGACACAGGCCTGCTCTGCTCACCCAGCCCCCGCAGTGGGGCTCTTCCCTGGGGAGAAGAGCCTTTTCCCTCGGCACAAAGGTTGCCAGCTGGCCCCTGGGAAGGGCTGCAGATGCCCAGAGGGGCCATCTTTCCAGGATGAGCTCCTATTGTTAATTTACACAAAAACGCCTTAGAGATCACAGGCACTCCTATATTGGTACAAGTCCTTTGCCTTTTATAGGATGCCACCATGAGGGTAACAATGACAGGGAAATGCACACCTGGCACAAAAAGGACTCCTGAAAATGGTATTGCTTTAGGAAATGCTCAGAGAACCCAGTGACTGGACTGTGTCTTCATAGGGACTGCACCCTGAAGACGGGGTCTCTAACAGCCCTCACGGGACATTCCAAGGAACAGAGGAGTGCGGGTCAGGTCCTATGAGTTAAGCAGTCACTGCTGTAAGAGATAATTTTAAAATGTAAAGACTGCTTTTTATGAACAAGTCGTTTTGGAAAACATTTTCTCGACAATGGGAAAGAAAAGGAGGAAATGGTCCCCTATGCTGACCACCTATCAAATTTTTGGTTCTCATGAGGGTCAGTAAAAGTCCCCGTGTTCAGAATGAAAGGTCACGTCTGCCTCGGAAAGTGTGTGTGTGTTTGAGGGTCCTTGTGTGGGTGCGTGTGCAATCCAGCTTTCACATTTATGCTCCCAGTGACTAGAAGTACTTGTGCAAGTCAACCTTGGTGGTGGTGTGCTTGAGAAGCTACAATCGGTGGGGGAGGGAATGAAAGCAGACCCCGGGTTTTGGGGGACACTTGCCCGGCTCTGTCATCTGTGCTGGCACTAGCGAGGGCTCTTGGTCCTTCCTGTGTGCTTCCCGAGTACAAAATCAAGGGAAGTTTTCTTCCCCATTGTACAAGTGCTTCTTTGAGAGCTGCTATCATAGCTAAAACAGTCCAAGTCCTAACACGGGTTTGGAGCAGAAAAGAGCTTCCCTGGAACAGCGTGTTCAGAAATGTGTTTTTAATTATACCGCTGACCACCTGCATCTTCTAGGCTGTCCTGGGAAAGCTGAGTAGGGAGTGGGGGGTCGAGGGTAAGATGACCAGGGGAAATGGAGGACAACAAGGGAGGGACAGGTTTCTTCAGGCCACCCTCTGTAGCCTGAAGAAAGATGGACACAAGGGACAGAAAAATATGCAAGTTGTGTGTGTATGTAATGGGGGCTGTGCATGTGGGTGCGAGCTTTAGGGTATACAGCTACAAAGACAGCTGGCTATTTGATGCAAATGAGGAAATTTGAATATCGATTTTGCTTTAGCTAATAGTAAAGAATCATGGCATTGAAGTGTGATAACATTTTGAATGTATATTGTAGAAAGAGTTCCACTTAAAAAGAAGTGCACTAGTTCTTTTTTTAAAACTTAGGGGTTTTTAGGTGTAGAATTTCATATTTGTAATATATTTTAAATACTTGAAAATAAAAATAGTAATCACAACAAGTTAGGATAGAAAAGGGGTTTAATAAAATAAATGCTAATCATAAAAATATAGGCAATTATAGCATAATTAAATCTTATAACAACACATAGAGGCATAAACCAGAATTGTTAAACATTTGTGCAAAATAAATTATATTTTTAACAGAAGGAATGATAGTAAGAAGCAGCCATGTGGTAGAGGGTAAGGGTTGCTGTCTACTTCTCTTTGCAACCCCTGCTTGCACGAAGCGGTGCTCAGCAGGGCAGACGTCTGCGAATGAGTGGATGAAGCCTTTCCAGCCTCGTTCCCACTCTGAGCCTCTGTGTCCTGCAACCACCTATTGTACAATCCTTCATGCATCCTTTCCCACCTTCTTCCATGATGCTGGTTGTGGGGAAAGTTTCAAAGCTCTTTGCTTCTGAAAGCAAAGTTGGTGATGCTCCTGCCCAGAGAAATTGTGTCCTCATGGCGCAGGTCAGTGGAAATGCAGGTCAGGACTCTATCTATGATGGTAAAGGTTCTTCTCTGATTTTGCTTCTTGTGGGACTCTTGAAAGAATATCTCACACATTCACAGCACTGCTTGTTAATAAGAATTTCACTAAGCCTCTTAATTTTAATTAAATCAAACGCGCCCTGCTTTGCAAGGGGAGAAAAAAACATTTGTATATTTTTGTCCTCCAGCCATTCTACAAATAGTTGAATCTCTCTTTGTAGTCACTCATTCACTCATCAGCCATTCATTCATTCCACCAATATTTACTACCATCTAGTCGTGTGCAAGCCTACTATTAGATTTGGGAAGAAAAGGAGAAGTGATGACAGACGTGGCTTTTCTTTCATGGAACTTTATGTGCATAAGTGCTTCTGCTGCCAGAAGGCAAGATATAATTTGTGATGCTTATTTCTGACCCCCACGTTACCCCCACATTTTTGGTCAGCTTGAACGTCGTATTTTGCAAAAATTGGAAATGTTTCTACTGATGCTTATTCTTTGTTCCACCCCCAGTTTCTGGCTGGTGGTCAGAGTACAGGAGCCAAAACATCACAAGATGGGCTGCTGCTGTTGTGTTTCTGGGCCCAGCAGGAAGTGGAGGCTCTGGGAGCAGCCCAAGAAAGCTCGTCTTTTGTAAGCCTCCCAAATCTGGCTTTCCAACAGAAAAAGGATTTATTTGAAAGTGGTGGTGACCAAGGAACTAATTCTCCTACCTAAGAGGAGCCTAAAGCTTTAGATGCTGCATCAAAAATATATCAGTA
Organism: Carollia perspicillata; assembly: GCA_004027735.1. NCBI lineage: Eukaryota > Metazoa > Chordata > Mammalia > Chiroptera > Phyllostomidae > Carollia > Carollia perspicillata. The sequence goes on from PVKM010003845.1 coordinate 7,081, forward strand.
TAGAGAAGATTCATTACAAAACACCATTTTTCTTTGCCATTATTATTAATTTTTCAGAAAGTACGGACTTCCCTCATCATAACTCCTATCCTTACCCTTACAGGCAAAGGCATGGTGCATTTAAAAAACCAGGTCTTTACACTTCATATATCTTGCTTTTTCAGTACTCCAGCCTCATTTGTGATCCTCACTCTCCATGGTGCGTCTTTGTAGAGTTCAGCTACGTATGACTCCACCAGGCCAGCCTGCACAGTTGGATTCTCAAGGACCTGCTTCACAGTTGCTATAGCACATTTAATGCGATCAGAGACCATTTTCATTTGCTATGGGCTCCGTATAGACATGGTACTCAGTGGATGCTGAGGGGCTTTACCTACATTAAAACCGTATGCCAGTTCTGAAAGATGGGCAGCTTCCTAACTTTGTTTTCAGAAGCATGATTACAGATGATACAGTAGAGCCACATCCATACAATGGAACGGCATACAGCAATGAAAATGACCCTGAATGATGTGTATCTATCCTGGACAAGGGGATCAGAGTTACATGCAATTCTTATGTATTTGCATCAACACAGTACTGTTTATGGATCCTCTAGGAAGTTGTTAGGAAATTCTACAAGTTTCCCATAGTGCTAAGGTTACAGATTGCTTCAGAAATTGTAATATATCGATAGAAGGGGAAGAAGACTTTTTTTTGACTAACAATGTGGTACAGTTACCTTGTTGAGAAATTTTAATCAGAAGTGCCAATTGCAAGAGTTTTTTACTTTCTGCCCTGAGTTTGGTTTTCCAGAGTAAAATTTGCCAATATGCTATTATTGTTTTATTACCAGTAGTTTGAATGAAATTTATACTCAATACTGATAAAAAGGACAACAGTTCACTCACTTGTAGGCAAAAAGAAAAGTTATTATTCAAATTACATTTTATATTTTATCTTGAGACTTTTCTTTCTCAGTCCTTGATTTATATGCCCAGTCAATATTCTTAAAGATAATTCCTTTGCGGCAAGAAAAGAATATCAAAGGATTAAAACTCTCATTTTTTAAGTTCTCATTTTTATTCACTTTTAAGGAGCGAGAGATAGCTAAAAATGCAGACAGAGATAAGAAGGGGGGACGTGTGGGTGCTGCAGGGAGGGAGATGAAGGAAGCCGGGGGGCCTTCAATTGAGGGGAGACACACAGTCCTTTTCTTATGGGGGATGGGTTAGGCTTCCTTATGACCATGAATTATTCCAATTGATATTTTCACTAAAATTATTGTTTGGAAAGCTACCTGGGGGTGACGCTTCTTTCCTGAATGGGTTGTATACTCAGTTCACTCAGATGAGCAGGGAGTCTCCTAATGTAATAGGATTTGACTTCTCTCTACATTGGATACAAGCTTAGACACCGTGACTCAGATGACCGGATGACCAGATATTTAATGTTCTTTCTCTTTCCCCCAAATAACCCTGACTTGCTCACAAGTCCTCATTTCTGCCCTGTAGTGACAACCAGTACTCACACCTGTGGATAACTCAGTCTCTCTTTGTTTACAACAGTCTCAGGTCATTGTTCAGGCAGTTCCAGGGGTGTCCAACCCGCAGCTTGTGGGCCGCATGCAGCCCAGGATGGCTATGAATGTGGCCCAAAACAAAATGGTACATTTAGTTAAAACATTCTGAGATTTTTTTTTGTGATTATGTGTTACAATGTATTTAATGTGTGGCTCAAGACAGCTCTTCTTCTAGAATGGCCCAGAGACACCAAAATGTTGGACACCCTGTAGTCAGTTCAAGTTCAACCTCCCAGGCAGAGCTGCTTCCCTCCTGTGTTTTCACCTTTCCACCTCCCAGGGTGCACCTGGGTGAGCGGAGAAGCGGCACGGGAGTCTGGCTGAGGGAAGGGATGCCTCTGCCAGTTCATCTTTCCTCCTCTCTGGTGTCTTCGAGGTACCACCTTCTTCTCTAGTTCTAAGCCTTGCTCTCTGTTCCCAATGCATCTGCTGCTGATGGGCGCCACTCTCTGCTGTCCCCTAGATCCAGCAGAGATGTGCAGCAATACGAATAATTTGTGGGAAAAATAAACACAACTCACTTGGATTTCGTTTTTCATTCCCACAAAAGAAGTGTTTCCCAGAGAACAGTTGGCTGCTATGTTGAAGGGATGGCAGAACCATGACCCTGTTATCATCTCCTTTACATACCAACAAACACATACTGGTGTTACTCTCTCACATTGATGTTGCTCTCCCATTCTTTCTCCCTCCTGTCTCCTCTCTTTGGAGTCAATGCACAAACTAACAAAGAAAAGCCCTAGCTGGCATGGCTCAGTTGGCTGGGCATTGTCTTGCAAAGCCAACCCTGAAAGGTCTTGGGTTTGATTCCCAGTCAGGGCACATGCCTGGGTTCAGGGTTTTGTGCTCAGCTGTGGCACATGCAGGAGGCAACCCATCGATGTTTCTCTCCCTCTCACTCTCCAGAATCAATTTTTAAACATTAAAAAGAAAAAAATATCAACCAACACACAGATGCTTATATTTGCTTTCATGAGTAAATGCCAAGGTACCTTTTATTTCCTAACTGAAAGTTTCTGTAAAGCATTTTAAAAAGGCTCATAATTATACTCATTACACAAAATGCATTAAAAATCCATTAATTTACTCTCTCAACAATATTTATTGAGGATCTTCAACACCCTCCAGTCACTTGGGAAAGTTGAGATAAATTAGATCCTGCCCTTAATGAGTTTACAGTGTATTGGCATAAAAAAAGTGGTTAAAAAAGCTATTAAAATAAAATGTAATAGCTGTTATGATAGGGGAGGTAAAAGGGGCTGACAGAGCACTGGGTAAGCGGAGTAGGATTTAGTTTAAAATTGGAAAGACAGAGAAGAGGAGATGTCTCTATGCCAAAGAAAGAAAGAATAGCATGTGAGAGGCCCTGAGACTAGAAAGACCAGACACTAAGAGCACCAATTCAGCCTCATCATAGCTAATGAACAGTTGTGGCCACACTGAGATGGGCAAGAGGCTGACACTTGTTAAAGGGCATGTATGGGACTATGGAATTAATCCCAAGACCATTGGGAAGCCATTTGCTGGTTTTAAGGTAGACATTCATTAAAACCGACAGCTGGAGGCTAGGAACAACAAGAAGAAGAGACAGATTCAGGAGACCTTAAGAAATTAACAGATATGACAGTGATGGAAAGGGAAGAATGATAACTCCTCATTTCTCCCTCTGGCAGGTGGTATACCATTTAAGGGGATAGGGGACAGCAAGGAAAGGTAGCCTGTTGGGGATGATGAACAAAGGAAGACTTCCATTATGGATGTATTTATTTTGAGGAGTCTGTGGAGTATCTCTGTGCTTATTTCCAGGAGACAATTTACTATATAGGACTAGCGCTCTATAAACAGGGCTGAGTTGGAAGAGCTTATTGGAACCATCTAATGTACTTGGAAACTATACCACTGAGAGCAGACATGAAGGCCTAGGAAGAAAATAAAAAATTAGAACTAAAATCAAGACTGGAGGAAACATGACATTTAAGAAAGTGTAAAGTTGAAGGTTATAATAAGAAAGGAGACTTTGAGAAGAAAAGGCCAAAATAGATAGAAGAAAGGCATCAGAGAAGCCAAGGAAAGAGACTTTTGAAAAAGAGGGCGTGGTCAAAATTGTCCAATGTTGCTGAAAAGTTCGTGTAATATAACTTTCTAAAAACAGCCATTGGCTCTTGGTGGAGGGGAGTGGCCAGGAGACCTTTCGGATGAAAATAAAGTGAAGAAGTGGATTGAGTGGAGAAGGGAGCGGGAAAACATTCACTGAGCGCAGTTACTTACTCAAAAACCCTGGCTGGCATTTACATTTGTTCCCATGGCTTGAAATGCCCACCCTGCATAAAGGAATCCAAGCTCCTATAAAAGAGATAAATTTACAGTCAGGCCCACGGCAGAGAGTGCTGAAGTGGGCTGAATTTGTACGGGCCACATCTCTGAGTGTAGCCAGAGAAAAGTCTGAACAAACATTGGGTTTGTCTTCCTGTTCAGCTTTACTGCTTCAAAAATCTGCGAGACTGTGAGGGCACTGCTTTAACCCGTTGTCCTGGTCATGCTCCCACTTTGTGCCAAGAGGACCTGCCAGCCTGCTTTGGAGGGGGCAGCTGCAGAAGCATTGGTCCAACTGAGATGGCCAGGAAGTCCTGCTCTTTTCTGGATGTCAGAGCCATCCTCCTGGCACTGCTTGGGCCTCTCATTTCATTCTCATTTCAGTAAGTGGAGTAAAATTTTAAGTAGGATAAGATTCCCAAGTAGGAACTGAGCCTGCTTAGAGTCCATAATTAGGGCAGACTTCTTACTGAGTGTGTGGCCACTTAAAATAATTTCTGAAACAAAGTTGGTATAAATAGAAAAACTAACCATGTCCTTAAATATGAATAATCCCGAAATGCCTTGACTATACCATAAAAGAAGTAGAAGATTGTTTTTAAATAGTTGCCAAATGCCTAACTTTTTCTGAGAATAATGGCCTAGAATACTGGTGTCTAAATCAGAAAAATGATTGAATCTAATTAATCTGAATTCTGTGGGGGCTTTTTACAAATGACCTTTTGCACATGTGAAATGCCTGCTTTGTTTTTGCATTTCTAACAGTTTTGCTGAATTGGATGTCAAGCTAGCCCTGTTTCTTGGGGCCAGGCTCAGCAGCAGGCTGGCTCTGAAGGATTGCAGTCTTTCAGCTAGACACCCACTTTTCTCAGTGAATTGCTCTCCTCGGAAAACAATGAGGCAATTCATTGTCCAAGTGTCCTCCAGGGATAGAAAACATCAGTCTCTAGCTGAAACCATAAAATAAGGGAGCCTTTCAATGTTTGTCTAAAACCCTTTAACCCACCCATGAAAAGAACAGAGACCATTTACAGGCTGTGGGGGAGAGGAATGGAACAGAAGACAGGAGGAAGGGAAAGCAGAAAACCGATACCTGTTTATCTGATTCTCCAAACCAGACTCGAAGGTCTGTATTAATCATGTGCAGAAGTATGTCTTGTTCAAACAGCACATAGGCTGGCTGGCTGTGGGGCTCTGGGCATTATTCGAACGGAGGTGAGGGAAGTCTCTGGGTGTCAACCTCTTCGTGCCTTATCATGTCCAAAGAGGATTAGCTTCACCGAGCAGGGATGCAGTGATCTGTTTCTGTAACAAGTTGTGACGGCTGACTGCCCTTCCGTACCACACGGAGGAAGGTATTACTGCCATTGAATTTTATTTAAGCCTTGATGACTCAGTGTGCTGAGCCTGGTTCTTAGCAACTGGGAGAAGAAAAACTCACCTCCTAGCTTTTTTTTCTGGAGTGCTCAGAACAAAGACATGTACATTTTTGAAGCATTTGGCCCTATTTAGTCCTGAGTCTTCATCTACACTGCAGTATACTAGCAGATTATTATTACCAATCTACTACATGTTTCTTTTTTCCACCAGGCAGGGAACTTCTCCAGTAAAAGAATGTCTATTTCCTTGTGTCTCTTTCACTTTGTCCCCAGCACTTGGTACCCCAATGTTTGGAACTTGGTAGGTGCTCAATAGTTGCTGAGTGAATGAATATTTGAAAACATATTTGCTAGTAGGAGCAAATTGATAGTTATCTCTAAACAGATGTTAATGATTTGGAAGTATCTTTTTTCCCTGTTTGCCTGCTGACATGTGAATTATTTCCTGAGGCCACAAGAAAAGGCAATCATATCTTTTGTCATTATTACTATGTGAAAATGATTGACTACATAATAATAGTTGTGGACTTTCTAAGGCCATGTGTCACCGTATTCATTTGTGGCTTTTGAATCAACAGCCCTGAGATGTGTTCTTACTCTACAATATCAAAGTAGGAAGGACTTCAGAGGTCTCATAATCTAATTATTTTACCTGCGAGAAAAGGAGGACCTACATAGGTGAGATGACTGGCCCACAGTGTCCCCGTGGCAAAGCTGGGACTATAATTCAGTATCACCCTTCCAGTAACTGTGACACCAGGGGACAACGTTTCCCTTTACAAATGAATGACAAGCACTCAAGCATTAAACCCCTCACTCCAAATCCCCACATTGCAAGTCAGGACAGAGCCAGGGCTGGAAAAGCAGCACGTGGGGTCCTGATTTCAGTGAAGATCTCTGAATTCTCCTCATGACTTCTGGAAATATATGTGCACACATATATTCTGTACGTAGTCCTCTTGATGGCTTAGAGAACTGTGGGATATCAGGGCTGGCAAGGGATCTTATATCACACTGGACCACACCCCTCTTGGTCTTGGTTATTCTACCTACCTCTTGTGCCCAGGAACTCATGTGCACAACCTCCTGTTCTTAGCAAATTTTTGGACAGATATAATTATTAAAAAGTTCATTCTTTAGACCAAACTTATGTCTATGCTTTATTACTTTCCCTCATTGGTTCACTTTGTATCTTTGGGGCTAGGGAGAGTGAGTCTAAGCCCTTTCAGTATATAGGACAACCACTATATGAACAATTTTATTGTCTCCATAAGTTATCTCTCTTTCAGAATAAATACCTGTCCACTATATTCTTATTGTCATAGGAACTGGATAACCTGATGGTAGATATATCTATATCTATACCTACATATCTATCCTAGGTAGTTAAGAGATATTCATTATATATATATATATCTCAGAAAAATAACCCAGAAACCAAAATGATGCAAAAGCATAAAAAATGGTGGCAATTCACAAATTAAATATATACAATACAAAAGGTAGTAAGAACAAACCCAATGTATAATAATAGTAGAGGTTGTCAATTCAAAAACAAGGGTAAGGAACTTGGGAATAAAAATGAGGGTGGTAGAGCTCTGGCCAGGTGATTCCGCTGGTTGGGGCATCATCTTGTCAACTAGCAGGTTGCTGGTTTGAGCCACTGCCCACCCAGGGCATGTACCTAGGTTGTAGGTTTGATCCCCAGTCATGTTGCCTGTGAAAGGCAACCAATTGATGTTTCTTTCACACATCAGTGTTCCTCTCTCTCTCCCTCCCTTCCTCTCTCTCTAAAATCAGTTAAAAAACACATGTTCTTGGGTGAGGATTAAAAAAAATGAGGGAGGTAGGAAGAGTGTGAGATGAAGAATTTCTATAGAAGTTGCTCTGCTAAAACCTTTAAGCAGCTTGTTGGTGATAGTAGTAGGTTACTTTCAAGTCTGAGTTATAGCAGAGCTGAAGTAAAAAGAATTTAAAAAGTCCCAGAGAGCTTAGAATCTGTAGAAATGACTCAAAGGCATCAGTGTATTAGGTGGATACCACGTTGCATTCATTCTTTCAGGAAACTATGAGATAAAAAAAAGTTTGGGATGACTGCAAAGAGTTGAGAAACGATCAAAAGATTGACCAAACTTATGTATGAAACACTGAAAATTGAATGTTTGACCAACATCTCCAGTTTCCTGTGGTTTCAGGGACAGAACAAATCAACCCCAATGTTCATCTTTAGTTAGCCACCTACTTATTTTGTTAAGACATCAAAAGTGCCTGTGAAGTAGAATTAGAACAAGACAGTAGAAAAGTTCATTCGAACTTTGCTGATCACACAAGTTGAGGGTTGGGCAACAGCCAACAAAAGAAATCCACACAGCAGAGTAAGACATTAGGGAGCTCTCTTGCAGTGTGGGAGAGAAAACAAAGCGTAAAAACAACTATCAGAAGGTAGTTACGATCTGTTCTAAATTATGAACTTCTCTGTCTGTGCACAGAGCTTTCACAAAGATTTCTTCATTCAGTGTAGCAGCGCATTTCAACGATACGTGTTTGATTTAGAAATGTAATTGAAGCAGGCTGCAGAGGTAAGACTGCTTTCAATAAGGGACAGATATTGCACATTAGATCAGGGCCTCCTTTCTTTTTCTTTTTTGGTTTTTTGTTTTGAGGTAGCATGGCTACCACTTCTGATGACATTCTTCTGAACAAAAATGGTCCATGTTTTTTTCTTTCCCTCTCCCTAGAATGTTCAACTCTTTGTTCATTTTAATTCTATTTTTAATCACAAAAATAAAGAAATGATGAGGCTCATCCTAAATCTGATTGCGGGGTGAGGTAAAGCATGTATCTGCTTTAATCCCGAGAATCTACTTCTGAAAACAGGCACAACCAACATCTTGTGCACATGATTCCCGGAATAAGTGTTCTCCGTCTATAAGAAAATGGCAAATACCACATCCTCTTGTCTTAGGTTACTTGTAGAAGATATTCTTTCTCTTTTATGCATTATGTACATGGCAAGTCAACTGTCTGTAATAGGAGTTATTTTTCCTTTATTTTTAATGGGTTGATCTCTTAGAGCAGTTTCAGGTTCCCAGCAAGATGAGCAAAAATTGCAGAGTTCTCAGACACTCCCTACTCCACTAAAGCACAGCCTCCCTTAGAAACATCAGACCCCAGAGTTGGTAGATTGCTTACAATCAATGAAGCTGCATCGACACACCACTTTTCTTCATTTATAAACTATGTCAGGTCACTGAGCACTTTTGGTTAGAGTCCTAACACAGATCATGGAAATGAAGTTGAACTGAATTATTAGTAACACTGTATATTCTAAAGTATTCAATGCATTGCTTATTTTTACTAAATCAAATGAATGATTACCAATACACATCTAATAGTCTTGAAGTCTGATGCTCAAATTGTTCAGATTTTTCACATTGTATCAGATGTCATTAAAGCATCCCAAAGGGTCAACTTACATCCAGGAAAACAGAAGTGTTGTGTCAAACTTTACGCAGCAAGGAAGAAGAATGAGACGTGGTTGCTCACACTGTCGGGGTTTTATGATTTTGTCATATTTGGCAATGTTTAAAACCTGGATTTTAGTTTGTCTTTGAAATTGTGTTTTACATGTTGCACTCATAAAATTTTCTCTCTGAGAAATATGAAATCCCATAAAATTTGAAACATAAGCAAGCTGTTTAAGGTCCTGCTATTTTATAAATAAAAGGCAATTCTTGTTTAAAGCAAGGAAAGCTATCAGGGATAAAGACAGACATTACATAATAATAAAGGGGTCCGTTTCAAAGAAAGACATAATCTTTGACATTGAAGTGCTCCAAAACAGAGTAGCAAACTATGTCAGGCAAAAACTAATGGAACCACAAGGAGAAATGGTTAAATCCACTAATGTGGTTGGAGACCTGAATCCCCTCTATCACAGTCAGACCCATCCAGAGGGAGAAAATTAGCAAGGGCCTAATTGAATTAAACAACACCATCAATCAACTGGATGTAATGGATATAGACTACATCAACCAAGAGCAGCAGAATACATATTCTTTACAAGCTCACATGGATCATTAACCAAACAAGAGCAGAAAATCCTAAAATATTTGCAGATTAAACAGCACACATTTAAATAATACCTGGTCAAATAAGAAATCTCAAGAGGAATGTTTTAGTATTTTAAACTAAATGAAAATAAAAACATAACTTTTCAAGTTTTAGGGGATGCAGCAAAAGCATGCTTAGAGGAATATTTCATGTACTGAATGCATACATTAAGAAAAGATATCTCAAATGAATCATAAGCTTTCACCTTATGAAACTAGAAAGAGAAGAGCAAATTAAATCAAAAGTATGCAGAAGAGATAATGAACATTATGGAAAATATCTATAAAATTTGAAACGGAAAATTGGCCCTGGCATAGTGGCTAAGTTGGTTCGAGCATCATCCCAGACACCAAAATATTGAAGGTTCAGTCCCCAGTTGTGTGCTTACTGTAGGCAACTGATCAAAGTTTCTCCTCCTACCTCTCTCTTTCAAATCAATAAGAAAACATATCCTTGAGTGTGGATTATAAAAACAAAGAGAAAAACATTAGAGAAAATCAACAAAATGAAAACTGGTTCTTAGAAAAGATCAATAAAATTGATAAGCATCTAAGCAGGTTAACTAAGAGAGAAAGAACACAAATTATGAATATCAGAAATTAAGTAAGAAACACCATTACAGCTCCCATGGATGTTAGAGGTGATTAAGGAGCACTGTGAACAACCCTGTGCCAGGAAATTAGACAACCTAAATAAAATGAACCAGGTTCTTGACAGACACGATCTACTGTAACTCGTAGAAGAAAAACTAAACAATTTGAATAAATTTACATTTATTTTAAAAACCGAATTAATGGTAACAGCCTTCCAAAACAGAAAGTGTCAGGCCCAGAAGGGTTCATTAGTGAATACTAGCAACATTTAAAGAAGAAACTATACCAACTCTCTACAATCTCTTTTGGAAGCTGCAAGTAGAAGAAACACTTCCTAACTTATTCTACGAGGCCAGCATTATCATGATACCAAAACCAGAAAGAGATATTACATGAAAATGAAACTATAACCCAATATCTCTCATAACATAGATGCAACTATCTTCTAAAAATATTAGCACATAAAATCCAGAAAAATATAGAAAAAAATTAAACACATGACCAACTGGGATTTATTACAGTTATACAAGGCTGGTTCAAATTCAAAATCAATTAATGCAGCCCATTGCATCAACAATCTAAAGAAGAAAAATCCTAAGATCTTATCAATAGATGTGGAAATAACATTTAACAAGTCCAATGTTCATTCATGATAAAATCTCTCAGTAAACTAGGCATTTAGGGGAACTCCCTTCATCTGATAAAGAGCATTCACAAAAAACCTACAACTAACATTATACTTAATAGTGAGAAACTTGAAGCTTTTCCTTCAAAGTCAGGTACAAGGCAAGCATGTCCCCTCTCACCACTCCTTTTCAGCATTGTACTGAAGTTCTAGCTAGTGCAATCAGCAAGAAAATAAAATAGAGGTATACACATTGGAAGAAATAAATAACACTATCTTTGTTTGTATATGACATTATTGTCTACATAGGAAAACAATTGACAAAAACTCCTGTAACTGATAATGTTTGTAGCAAGCGTTCAGGAGACCAAGTGAGTAAACAAAAGTCACTTGCTTCACTACACTAGAAACAAACAATTAAATTTGAAATTTAAAACACAATATCAGGTACTTTAGCATTCTCAGAAAACAAATTACTATTGTAAAAGTCTGACAAAATATGTCCAAGATAGATATGAGTAAAACTATAAAAACTTACTGAGATAAATCAAGTAACTAAATACATGGAGAGATAATCCATGTTCATAGACAGAAAGACTCAGTATTGTCAAGAGGTGAATTGTTTCCATATTAATCTATAGGTTCAATTCAATCCCAATCAAAATCCCAGAAAGTTATTTTTTAGATATGGACAAATTGATTCTAATGATTATAAAGTGAAAAAAAAAGGGGCCCAGAACAGCCAACACAATATTATTGAAAGAGCAGAACAAAATGGAAAGATCAATACTACCTGACTTTAAGACTTACTATAAAGCTACAGTCATTGAGACAGTATGGAACTGGTGAAAGAGTAGACAGTACATCCATGGAACAAAAATAGAGTGCTCTGAAACAGACCCCATAGAAATGCAGGCAAGTGGTCTTGGACAAAGGCACAGAGAAAATTCAGTGGTAGAAAGTCTTTTTAATAAAAAGGGAAAACCATTTTATGTATTAAGGCCTCTGTCTACCCTTGTACAAGTGAGGTATGTATTAAATCATGTTAATAGATGTAATAACAAAGTGTGGCCTGCAGGTCTTCAAGTTCCAGTCTGTGAAGTGCATCTAAGCATGCTACTTTGCAATGTTGTTGCAGCAAGGATTAGCAAAAATATATCTAAAGTCATTGCACACAGCTGGCACTCACATTGTCGTGTCAAATAGAGAGCACTGACTGAAGGCAGACCAAACTACCTGGTCTTGGGCAAATTATTTAACTGCTCTCTGCTTCCTTTTCCTCACTTGAAGATTATCCAAGTAATATTACATACCTGATGGGACTGTTTTAAAAAAAATTTTCAAGATAATAGTCAAAGCCATGTAAAGTGCTTACAGCAATGCAAGACACATAATAGATGCTACATGTTGTTTGCTGTAATTACATATGTCTTAGACCAGAAACACCTAAAGGGAGGAAACTGTGTCCATCACCTTGATGCCTACACAAAGATTTTGGTCATTGTCGTCAACTGACAGTCTAATGTCTAACTGTCCTTTATCTATTATTTTTCTTCTGTCTTTGAAATCTATTATGTCTCATTAAAAAGTTTAGGTCCATTTCCTAATTTAGACCCATACAAATAAAGTATGTTTGTGTAAGTTGATACAAAATTTCTTTTCCAGATTATCTCCTTCACAGTTTTCAGCATTAAATCATGTATTGCTTTCCATGGACCACTGTCTTACTACACTTCTGGTTAGAAATGAGACTTCAAAGTAAGGCCTACCAATGACCATATTTTCCAGAGAGCTGTGACACTGTGGAAAAAGCATTCGACGTGGTGTTAAATACACCTGAGTTTAGACTCAGCTCTGAAATAGACCAGCTATATTACATGAGAAATGTCAGTTATTTTCTGTGGTCTTATTTCATAATATCCAAAAGGCATGACTATGGGGGAAACATAGTGTACCTACCACTATCATACATATATTCTGTGTGGCACAAAGACATATGTACCTGATCCTAACATTTGGTGAAGTCATTAATATTCACAGTTCTAGTGACAACTTGCTTGAGTTCCCATTATGACTTGGCTGCTTACTAGCTTGGTGATATTGGCAAGTTAATTCACCTCATTATGCCTCAATTACCTCATCTGTGACATGGAGATAAGAGTACCTTCCTGAGGGTTGTTCTGGGGATTGAGTAAGCCAATTCACAGAAAACTTTTAGCATAAACTTGTTATCATGTTTGGAATATAAACACATTAATACAACCTCAAGAAATGTAAAGGCTGAAAATCAGAGAGTATAAAAACCAAGTGCCAGAATGAGAAACAGTGACATCAACATTCTGTGCAACGATACCATGAAGAGTATGGCCACCCAGTTCAAGTTCTGATGGGCCCACGGTAGGAAACCGTGGGCCCGTAAACTTGCAATGTCTCAGAGGAACATAGAACGCAGAGGAGGTGTCTTTTTAAGGGTGGAACACATAAATAAAACCCAAACTGTTTTTGGGTAGTGAGTGATATGATTTCTAAGTTTCTAAAATCTGAGTTACATAGTCATACTAAATTCTAAGTCACTTTAAAAACCTATAAAAATTGAAATTGATTTTATGTCAAGTATTTTAAAATCAACAAGGAAATTATTTAAATTATGTCGATAAGACTTTTTAATATACTCACTTTCGTGTAGTTAGGAAACTAGGGTTTATCTTATATCCCTTACTCTTCAAATGGGGCAATTCTATTCTGGTCAATATGCTATGAAAGCAAACAAAGCAAAAGCAAGGCAAAATAAAACCAAAAAAGCTCACTCTTCATTATGTTAGATTCTTTTCAGTATTCTGGGCTAAAATGTCACTTAGGATTTTTAAAAGGGGAAATGCAAATTTTTAACTTTTATACTCCAGCAATAATTAGACTTCAGGGCCTCTTTGGTGCTATCAGTTAGATTTGTAACGTGTATTTAATGCTTCAGGAAATCTAGAATTTGGGCATTTTACAGCAGGTTCCCTTTTTTCCCTTGAGATAAAAATGATAGTCTTTGCTGATACGGCAGCTGTCAACTGAAAGAAACTTGGGGACTCTGAGATTATTGTGGCTGAAAAGAAGTTGTTTTGTTCTTACTAAATTCTGAGAGTTACATTTTTTATTTTTGTGAGGGGCATGTCATCATTTTAATAATGTAGATCTTTGGTGTTTAAATTCTGAGAGTTATTACTCAAAGAATCACTGCATTTGAGATAAATAACATGGTCTGTATTGTACATTAATGTATAATAGATTAGGTCTTAAATGTGCAAGAACAAATGTGATATAATGAGGATGTCAGCCCATTGACTTCTAAAGTTTTATAATAACTTAAAGTCTTTGCTTGTATTTTTTAACCCCATAAAAACACTTACTTGTCAGGAACATTTTAAAATGATAGTATATATAGTAAAAATAATGGTTTAGAGAATAATACAATATATACTCACCAAACAGATTAAGATCGAAAGTAACGCAATGCTTTCAGTTTACCCCTTTCCTGATTCCGTACATCAATCCTTTCCCTTTCCCCACCTTGTACACTGCTGACTTCTTATGCTTTTATGGATACTTTCAGTGTGAATGTATGTATTCCAGAGCAACCTCTCCCATTGCTTTTAAGCTTTGTATGAAGGACATCATGAATTCTAAGAACAAGTTACATCTCTTCATTATGGGTGCCCTTAAATACTACTTTGATTTCACTCACCAATTCTTTATATATTGAAAACTGCATATTTTTCTGGTTTCTTTACATTTTAATAGCAATAGCTATGCTTTTCTGTATTACATTTTAAAATTGGATAGTTCTTCTATTCACACTCTGATGTCTCATAGTTTGTAACCTCATGGATATTTTAGGTAATGAAATAATGCAAATGTTGAAAGTTTTGTCTTTTCTTTTCCAATTCCTGTATCTTTTATTTCACTTATTTATTTATTTTTATTGCCTGAGGTAGGATGTCCACTGTATGTTGATTAGAAGCAGTGGTGGAAGACAGCCTTTTCTGGTCCCTGAGTTGAATGCTTTTGCTTCAAAACTTTCATCATTATATATGATGTTTGTTCCTTGGTGACATACAGAGAGATTTCTTCTTTAACTATTGAATATTGATATTAATATTTTATATTTCCTTTTACATCAAATTTGGTAATTTTTTAAACAGAAGAGTATTCTTTTGTCAAACTATTCAAATGTATTGGCATACATATAGTATTCCTTATGAATTAAAAAATCTCTAATACTTTTATACCATTTTCTTGACAATTTTTTGCTGGAATTTTATCCATTATTTATTTTAAGTAAACTGATTTTATGTTGCTAGTTATTTCTATTCTTTTTAATTTTTTAATATTTACCTTTATCTTTATATTTGGTCCATCAATTTATTTTAGGCTCAACTTACTTACTTTGGATTTTCAGTTATTCATAATAAGAGTATTTAAACACATTTGAGGTTATAAATTTCTTTTTAAGAACTACTTAAAGTTGTGTTCTCAACTTTTGATATATTGTATATCATTTTTAATTATAAAAAGTTTGTAATTTCCATATGATTCACTCTTCTTTAACCCAGGAGTACATTGTCATATATTTTGTAGTTTTAGTAAATGTTCACTGTCTTCTTCATTATTGATTTATATAGTAATCACATATTGGTCAGAAAAGTCTATGAGTGCATGAAACAACTATGGTACATTTATTGGTCATAAAAAAGAAGGAAACTTTACACTTTGTGATAGCATGGATGGACCTGGAGAACATTATGCTAATAAACCTGTCAGAGAAGACAAACATATGATTTCACTCAAACATGGAGTCTAATGAAGAAACTGAACTAATAAGCAAAACAGAGACAGATTCATAGTTAGAGAGCAGGTGACACCTAAGGGGAGAGTAGGGGTGGAGGGATTGAGTAAAAAGGATGAAAGATTAGTGGACAGCAGTGTGGTGACTGCAGGGAGGAGGGGGTTATATGGGAGATAAATAGTAATGGAGAAAATACAATTAAAATTTTCAAAAAGAAAAGTCTATATATTAATTTTTAAAAATATGATGAGACTACTTTTAGAAACTAGTATGATCATTTTTGGTTAATGTCTATGTATATATAATTGTTTTTAAATTATTAGTGAAGTCTTAGATCTCTGTTCATCAACTAAAATTAACTTCTTAATTGTGCTGTTATTAGCTTCAATAATTTTACTACGGTAGTCCTCCCTCACTGGTGATTTCACTTTCCATTAATGCCCGAAATAGGCCCAACTTTCTAGTTTGGCACATTTTTTTCCAAAAAATCATAAGTTTTCCTTTGAGAATTCTTGCAACTCAGTGAGTCAATATATCCTTTAGTCTTTGCTTGCATTTCTCTTTCTTCGTAAAGTAAACACAAACACAAAATGCACACACAGCTTATTTTGCTTGTCAGTGATACGTATATTCATCACCATGTTGAAAGTGCCTTTATTTAAAAATACTTGTAGTGTAGTGGCCTTGTGCCAGTGGTTGCATGACTAGAAATGGTGAGAAGAATTTTAAAATTAATTCAAATTTATATTTTGATTCTTCATATCCCACAGGAAATTACCAAGATAAAAACCCTAAAATCTAAAGCTATTATAAAGGGTAAATTGCCATCACACTACTTCTATATAAGAGGTTTATCTTCAAGATTTTAAAACATAAATATAGGTTGAGGCCAAAGAAAGAAGTTGTTGAATGTACAATAGATGATGTTAAAGTAGAAATTTGAAACAGAATTTTCCAGTTACCAATGAACTTTTCAGAATTATTGAGATATTTGAGTTTGAAGTATTTGCAGAATTTTCTCATTTAAGCTTTGGCATCTAACACTACCTAAATAAAATTAGTCTCAGGAAAGAGGTTCTCTTTTGTTAGAGATTGGCTTGTTACAAGTCAAATTGATTTGTGATTCCTCCAAAGGAGTTTATAGCAGTAATTTTTCATCATTCATACCACATTGTCATAACTGCCACATTGCAAAGACAAGTGATCCAAATTCCCAAGTCCTAAAATGGTTGATATGTTCAGAGAAATTGAACAAATCCTCTTGAGGTCTGGCTAATTAGTCAATTCTACTTATCTTAGAAACTGAAATCTTAAGAAAATTTGACACTCTTTGAGACACTGAGTCTTTTGCAAAAAGCCTTTTTGCAATTTCAAAAAATTACACAAAAAATAATCTCTGCCTCCATTTTGGGGAAAGAGGGTTTTAAGAAGAGATGCTGTGAACACAGAGATTTACCACCCAGATCACCACCAAGGAAAGACCCTCTGTCTCAGCAGACTGCCTCCAGTTGTCTGCTTCCTCAGGATTTGACCCATCTGCAGAGAACCAAGTTGCTCCAGCACACATTCTCCCAGGCAGGACAGACCCATTGAGCGATCAAGACATGGGTGTAAAAGCCCAGCCATTTGCATCCTACCTGGGTCGTCTCTGATGTGCCACATACACACCTGAGCTCCCCATGGGGACTCCTCCTTCTGCTCCATCCTGATTACCCCCTTCCCGTCAAATGATATTGATGCCTAATAAAGGCTGCATTTGCCAAATTCTATCTCAGTGTGCTTCTGGAAAAAATTTACCTTCAGCAAAAGATGGAATGACGTTTTTAGATATCTACTATGCTGCGTAGTTGGGGAGGATTATGAAAACCACACACCTATACATAATTAAGAGAGAATGCATTTGTTATAATTTTGAGAAAAACTTGAGTGTCAATCATTTAAACTTTTGCCAATCCCTCCGTCAAAGCACACAGGCAGATCAGACAATGTTGACACGTTCTTACCTTTCTTATAGCACTTCCCCTTTTACTGTAAAAATTGCCAATTTAAACAGTAATATTTTTAAGAGAATTCAATGTAAAAGAACCAAAGCAGCTGAAAAAATATTATAATGTAGAAGCCCTAGGAGAAATATACAGAATTCTAAGAATGTGAAAGGGACTGTAGAAAAACATTCCATTAAATCTAGCAAAGTATATACCATTCTGTGGTGAATGACCTATTGAAGATCATGTCTTTGGGTGAACAATTCAATTAATGGTTCTGAACTGGTGCCTACACTGTGTAGGGCCTGCTGTTAGGTGTAGCAAGTATTATAACAGAGCAAGAGGAATAGGGTTATGCTCTCAGATTCAGGACGAACTAAGGTAACATGCTAATTGCATTTCAAATGCTCTGGGTTCCAGAAAGAGAAAGAGAGGGTGAGGGAGAGTGAGAGCGAGTAAGAGAGAGAGAGAGAGAGAGAGAGAGAGAACTAGATGTATCTGAGAGAGACTATAAAAAATGAGTAAGATTCTGCCAGTTCGTACTGAAGGGATATGGAGTTAAAGTTAAGAAAATAGCATGAGCAATGGGGAGGAAGTGTGCTGTGTGTTTACTAGACTTCCTTTGGTCTCACTGTCTTACTCATAAAGAGAAATAGCCAAGTATTTTCAAACTACATCTCTTGAAACACAGCTAACTCATTAAATAGTTCTTCTAGGTCAGCTTTTAGGAGTATAGTCCTTGGAAGAAGGACGTACAACCCCTTAGCATATACTTGAACTTCTTGCAAATGTGTACAGATTAAGAAAGCTTGTTTTCTTTTTCTTTTTAAAATTCATGCCTATGCTTGCTCTTTCAAATAAAAATATATGAGTGAGTACCTTGCCACAGCACGCATGTGCCAAGTCCAATTAAATGCTAGCTCGGGCTCTGATGCCTCTGCTCCGTGCACGCGCTCACCGCTGCCTAGCAGTGGTTGTGCAATAGTGAGTGGGTAGCATGCCAAGTTGTGATAATATCTTTTCAGGTTTTATCTGAATGTTCTGCAAGCGTCTTGTCTGCCTTTTATTTTTGTGAAGGGGAATGTGAGCAGATGGCAGATGTGGTTGGGGATTTAACTTTGAAATAAAAACAGCCAACTACTTCCTGTTTCCAGCGTCTAGATTAAATGGAAGAATATTCTTAGAGTGTGAGGCAAAGTGGAAAGTAATGATTACTTTTGCAACTACATTTCTTTCTGAAATTATGTAAGTTTAGAAAAATATAAGAGTAAGTGAGATTCTGAAGTTGATAAGACTGCAAATGTCACCCGTAAGGACACTACACTTCTCAGCGTCTTATGTTTACCAAAAGTGACTCACTCTTCTTATTTAGTGATGTTGAAATTTTAAAAAGTTATAAATTTGGATACATTCAGTATCTTTGTACTAGAAAGACAGCAACTCTGGCTCTTTAAAATAACTGCATTTCTATGTATGGTTTTACTTGAAAAAATTATTGATTTAAAAGTTTGGGATCTTTTATGAGATCCCTTCCAGGCATTGTAGCTAATTTAATAATCTCTTCTGATTTTAAAGAATTCCCTATTCCTGGATGTGGGTTTGCAAGAAATGAATAGATGAGGTCTTTATTATTATTATTATTATTATTATTATTATTATTATGCATAAAATAAAAATAGTAGAGCAAGGGAGCCTTGAGTTTTCATGACTAAACTTTTGGTAACAAAGAAGAAAGCAAAACAAGACAGTGCAATAATTATCATGTTTATGAAGGAATATTAGTGAGGACCAACTCATGTCTAGAACAGAACTGACCCATGTAGTTGCTTATTAATGTTGACTAAGTGAGAATTTAAAGACATTAATTCATAGTGAGGATGGAAAGAAAATACATAGGAATCAGGGTTTAGAGATTCTTTAACTAAAAATGAGCAAAATATGGCTCAATATAAAGAGCTTTCAAAATTTTGGAAGTAAAATGAGAACAACTGTGAGTTTCATAAAAACTTGAATTTCTTAAGTTATCTAAATGTTTCATATCTAAAGAGAAGTTTTGAATAGCTAGACTATAATGATTTTTGTATATCTAATATTTGGGCCAAAAACAGAACATATTTTACAATTAAAAAACAAATACTTTATATGTCAGAGTAGAGTTGAATAAACATGTGCATGTAACAAAATCCACAGATAAAGTAATAATTAAATGTTATTACTAACATTTTAGTACAATGTAGATAGCAATTCCCAGGAAGCTTATTGGAAAAAAAAGTATAACAGAATTAATACTAAGAGAATATCTGTGAGAAAATTGAGGTTATGAAAATCAATAAAAACATCAATTTATAACAAACAGTTTTTCTTCTTTGGCAAAATTAACCTTTCCAAGAAAAACCAGTGAGGAGAATGATGGGGACACTGGTGGAAAATAGGGAGAAAAACCTATCACCTCCTCAACATGTAATCTTAAATCTTAAAGCTCTAAGATGTAAGCTCCAAATTCATTTACTTCTAAGTCTAAAGCAGATTTCGTCCCACTTGACAGATGAGACCACTAAAGTCTAGAAAGATCTCTAAGTTAAAAAGGGATGGTGCAGCTGTTTAATTGAGCACTTTCTATTTGTACTTCCAATTTGAATTTGATTTAGACAGTTTGTTGTCAAAATATGGCTGTCAAGAGCCATAAAAATGTTTGATTGTTTGGTTTATTGTTTTATCAGCTCTTCCAATCATATTTAACTTAACAGGATTTACCTGAGATATTCTTAGTGGCTATCGGTCATTTTGCAGGTCATGAGGCTGAGAATGGTACCTACGATCACTCCACCTGCTGTGATTTCTCCCTGCCCTTTCAGTAGTCTCCTGCTCCCTCCTTTTCAGGGTGTGAGGTTTTGTAGGAGTTGGTTACAGCCTCCCACACTGAATGCCCCACGTGCCAGACCTCCATTCTCTGCCTGAATGCAAGGAAGCAGGGAATAGCTCCTGGCCTTTCTCCTGTTTACTCATCAAAGTCTCTGGCCCACCCCTCCCACCCAATTTCTCAACAATTTTCCTTCACTTTAAGTTACTAGGGTCATTTTATGATGCTTGCAACCAAGGACACTGAATATCACGGTATTTATTTATAGAAAAGACAATGGTAGTCTTTTAAAAATAATATTAACTCTTCAAATGTGGAACAGTTTCTAGTGATATTTTAACCAATCCATATAATTTGTGAATGAAGAAGCAAAAGTTTAAAGAGTGATACGGGCTACATTGTGTCCCTTCAAAATTCTTATTTTGAAGCCCTAACTCCCAGTATTTGGAAATGTGACCAGATTTGAAGATAAGTCCTTTAAAGAGGTAATTACAGAGGTAATTAAGGTAGAATAAGGTTATTAGGGTGGACCCTAATACAATCTGACTAGTGTCCTTACTAGATGAAGACATTAGGACACAATGAGAAAACCAATCACATGCTTGTGCAGAGAAGTGACCATGTGAATGCATGGAGAGAAGGTGCTTGCTGCAGACTGAATGCTTATATCCCCCTCCACACCCCCTGCCAAACTCCTATGCTGAAACCCACTCTCTAGTGTGATGATATTTGGAGAGGGGTCTTTGAGAAGTGATTAAGGCATGATGGTGGAGATGAATGGGATTAACGGAGCACTCCTTTGCCCCTGTCTCCATGTGAGAACACAGCCAGAAGACAGCCCTCTATGAGCCTGAAATGGCCCCTCACCAGATACTGAATCTGCCAAGGACTTGGACTTGGACTTCTCAGCCCCTAGAACTATGAGATATAAGTTTTTATTGTTTAAATCACCCAATCTATAGTCTTTTTGTTAGACTAGCCTGAACTGATTTAGACAGTGTCCATCCGCACATCTAAGAGAGAAGCTTCAGAAGAAACTAAACCTGCAGACACCTTGATCTTGGACTTCGAACTTCCAGAGCTATGAGGAAATAAATTTCTATTGTTTACACTTGTGGTATTTTGTTAGGGCAGCTCCAACGAAGTGACACAAAAGAGTAACACTGGTGGTCTAGCATTATGCTGTTAGGCAAGGCAAAAGTTGGACTCAAGTCCAAATCTAAGAAGTCCTAATCTGATTGTAAACTTGGGTCATGCATTTTATAAATGCCATAGTGTTATTTTGTGATATTTTGGTTAAAGATGTGATGGCTAGCACAACACTTAAAAATTCTGGTTATGCTGACCAATCTATAAAAGTGGCCCTAACTGAAGATAGGACTATAACAAATCACTGATTCATGTCTATTTGCTCCGATTCCAATTTTACATGACTTAAACAAATCTATTAAATTTGGACAGAGATTTGTTTTCCAGGACCCACATTCCAGATTATGATTCAGTGGGTCTTCAGAGAGGACCACACTCATCTGTGATTTTAGAAATAAATCACATTGTAAGCTTTTAGAAAATAGTTTTACAGCTCTGCCAAACCCCATAATTAATCATTTTTAAATTCAGTTTGTAAATTAAATGTTAAGTTACCAAAGGAATAACGCAAAATATAAATACACACAAAAAAGGAGAAAGAAGCCTATCCTTAATTCAGTGGAAAATGAGGGTGAGTAAGAGCTTCTCTGAGGGAATGAATTGATTCAATTAACTGTCTTAGTTAAAATAATCCCATTAGAGAAGCACACACCATCCAGTGCTCTGGAAAAAGTAACTTACCAAATGACCCTCTGGTCTCCCAGCAATTAATATCAAGTAGATAGATATACGCATTTCCCCTAGAGTGTTTTATTCATTGAAGTTCAAAGGAAGCCTAATCAAAATGTGCTTATTTTCTGTTCTGTCCTTGAAAGAAGCTCAATATCCGGGTTATTGTTGTCAAATTAATCACCCTCAGAAATTTATAAAAAGGAAATTTCCCTTAAAGCTATCCTCACAATTGAGTAAATGACTTCGTTTAGTTTCTTAGTAAGTATCTTCCCCACTCCTCTGTGGCACAGTCTGTGAGCAGTGTGGGTGTCCTTGTGTGAAGAAAAGCCGGCCTTCTCTTTGGTGGCTTACGTGTGAAAGGGAGGTGGACACGCACGCAGTACCTTGACGATTTCTGCAGGGAGGTTGAATCAGTGAGGACTTGAACACAGTGCCCTCAAAATTTAAGTGGGTGCTGTGTACTAAGTGAAATATGTAGTCTCCTGGGTACATAAAATTTAAAAAGCAATACTATTTAAAATGCATCAAAAATGTAAAATTCTTAGAAATAAGTCTGCCAAAGACCTATAAATTGAAAACGGCAAAGCATTGCTTAGAGAAATTAAGAAAACCTAAGTAAATTGAGACATTCTTTGTTCATAGATTAGAAGACTCGATATTGTTGTCAGTTATTACCCAATTGATCAATGAAGTCAAAATACCAATAGACTTTTTAAAATAGAAATTGACAAACTGGTTCTAAATTTCAAACAGATATGCAAAAAGACCTAGACTTCATAAGAATGAAGTTGGAGGGCTAATACTGCCTGGCTTCAAGATGAATTATAAATATATTTGTGTGCGTATGTTTGGTATAATGATTATTTTCTTTTCTATTGCCTAAAAATTTAAACAATTAAAATATTTCCTCAGCAACAAGTGTGAAATAGTCTGACAAACTTTTACTGAATACATTCCCTGGAGCCTTAGCGTTGTGTGGTCTAACTTGGTTCCTGTTGAACCAGACCAAAAGGATATAAGAAAGATCTCATGTTAGTAAAAGACAAAAAGACAAGCAAAATAAGTAAAGAACAAAAGGACTATGTTTTTTAAAAATTTAATGAAGTCAGAGGAATAGAGAAAAACACAAGGAAGACCTGGAAAAGGGCTTTTACAAGGTAAATTAAAATTTTTGAGCTAAAGACAGTGTGAGAAAATCTCTAAACAAAACAAAGACATTACTGTATGTTGTGCGTTGGAAATTGCAGTAATGGTTTGGAAGACATTGTTACGGAGACTAAGAAGCATTTCCAGGGGTGGTTACTTGTGTCTCAGAATCTCAATGCTGTAAGGACTGAGTTTTTTAAGTCGTTGTTACAAAACATGGGAAAAGTAGTGCTTGCCATGGATCTTTATGACTGTGACTACGGGCAGGGTTCAACCTCGCAACTCCGCAATTGCTTTATCCATGAAAAAAGGCTGATAATAATACTACTGCCTCATGAACTGTTGTGAAGGGTTATAATTAATTAATTGTTGATAATGAATGAATATAAAAGATTTATCTCAGTGTCTGGAATTTATCAAACATTCATCATATATTATCTGTTATTATGAATGGCAAGAATTAGTGAGAAAAATCTCAAAATTGCTTTTGTTTTTATGGAACTGAAGCTTTAGTTTCTGAGTTCTGTAATGATTAAAAGCTAAATGCTTTCACTTTTGTTCACCAACCACTATATCTCTCTTAACTCTCTTTTTCTGTAGAAATGCAATAACAGTATATGTTTCTTCTTCTGTGAGGCTTTGTGTGTGTGTGTGTGTGTGTGTGTGTGTGTTTAGGAAAACAATGTATTTACAAGAATTTCTGACTTTGTTTTTGACTAAATATGTACCCATTTATCTTTTATTAAATAGCATTACTCTTAAACAAATATTAGGATTTCCTTTTTCATGAAAAGGGGCAGAATTGGCCTGCAGATAATTAAATGAGTTTAAACTCCACCAGGTTGTAAGTTGTATCTTGAGAGTCTTCTCCAGTGATGTACTTAAATGCATTAACTTTATTTTTAAAAGTCATGTTTAATGGGTATGATTATAAAACAGTGATTGATTATCTCTTTGAGGAGTAGCTTAAAATCGAAAGGTATTTATAAAAAGATTGAGCATTATTCTGTTTAGTTATTGCTACTGTTCTTCCAGGGTAGTGAAGTCAGATATAAATTTTTCCTTGAGAAAGAATGGAGCCTCTTCTGAAATGCTCTAGGAATTTTAAGAGTGTCTGTTCTAAAGTACCTCTAGAACTGCAATCTTTGTTATTATCTATGTTATTGGTTGTGAAACCAAAATTGTAAAATCTTATGAAAGGCTGACATAGTAACTGCTGTCGACAGCCATAGCCACATTTGACAAAGGGCTGTAGTTCGTGGAGTGAAGACAAAACAGCCTTTCCATTTGCTCTGATGACATTGACTAAAGAGAAAGAGGGGGCTCATGTTATATTTGTAGTACTTTCTAAATTATCCATGATTTAAAAAATCTTCTTCTTTTGTCACAATGATGAAAATGGCTGTGGATTTCTTTTACTAAACGGCATGCGTGTTGATCAGTGATGTTTTTGTAAATATAGAACTGAGGGTTGTGATCTGTCTCTGTGTAATTCATTAGGCGCAGGCTTTGTTGTCTTTAAACAAAGTGCCAAAACTGATGTCATTATTCTTGTTCTCGCTGAGCTGCAGCTGGATGAACCGTGGGGCATGTGCCCTGACTTCGTGTTCAGCGTCAGGGCGAAGCGTAGGGAGTTCTGACAAAGACTCCATTGTGAGCTGATGATGGAAATGCCACGATGACTCTCTGTCAAGCTTGGTGTACACTGCACACCACCCACCCCTCTCCTTCCCAGTGGGATCCTGTATTGAGCTCTATATTGCAACCCAGAAAGGGGTGAAGAGAAGGAGAACGAGGAGGGAAATGTAAATAAGAACAGTCAATTTTCTATACTGTATCCCAAAGAGGGGAATCTTTTCCTGCTTTTATAATTTCTGCCATCTACTCTAAAAAAGTAAAGAAACCCTGACTGTCATTTTGGTCATAGGGACATATAGTGTTCAATGTACTGGCTCTAGGAGAAATCAGGCATTCTGTAATCTATACAAACTCTGACTACTATTTATTACACACTCTAAATCTGTCTTGTTGGTTGAGTAGAACATATCTGTTTAAATAAAGTATCAAGACACAATAAAATACACAATTGAAATCCTTTCATAGCTTCAAGAGATAAACTGTCAGGAAAATATGTGAAAAACTTTGAAATGGGCAAGGAAAATTACTGAGTGTTCTGTTAGGGTTATCTCTCCCTTTCATAGTCTTTGGCTTATTTTACAACTCTAATGTTAATACAAAAATTGTCCACAGAAATACAAATAAATTATGTGTGGTTGACTTAATTAGTTATTGTAGGTGAATATTGTCAGCTTCATATCTAACTGTGTATTCATATATACATTCCTGAGGGCTTCTATATGAATATGTGTGGCCTAAAGATCCTATTTGGTTAGTTATAACATCTTACTGGTTCCCTCATTAACTGAGTTAAATAAAGTATTTGATGTATTTATATTTGTATAACAGTTATGATTCTATCTTTTTATACAAATATTCTTTGTCAAGAGTTGTCAAGAGCCAGTGAACTCTATTCTTTTTTTGAATTACAAACCCATAGGTAACAAAACTCTCCACAAAATTAGAAGTGTTCTGACCTGCTTAATAGATTCTTATCAAATACTTCTGTCTTTGGTGTTCAAAAAAGTCCTAAATATAATGAGATGCTGTGTTAACATACTTTGGAAGCTGCAGATCTGGGGTAGTGTTCCATATGATGTCTGGGATCAGATGGAAGAGAGGGCTGGGAACTCTGGCTCACAGTGCTGGTGGGGCATTCAAGTCAATGTGTCTCTCAAAGAATAGAAAACTCTTAAACTTGATGAGAAACTAGGCTAAAGGTAAATAGCTCAACTAATCATGCCTGGGTTAATTTCAATTGTAACAAGAGTGTCTCGCTCTCTCTTTTCCTAGTCTGATACTGCCCTATATATCTCCCTTGCTTGTTTGTCTTATACTTGCCCTTGAGTACAAAGATAAATATTTGAGAGATCATAAAACCATTAAAATAATAATAGATGCCATTTATTAGAAAGCTACTATTTATAGACACTTGGCAATTATTACTAGACTTATTCCTCACAGCAACTCTATCTGGAAAGTAGTATTACCTATATTCTATGCACGAGAAAACCAGTGCTCAAAGAGGGCAGGTACCTGGCCCTGAAGCATCCATCTAGTACGTGCTAAGTGCTGGAAGAGCCAGTGGGCTTGGCCATTATGCAGCGTGGCGTCTGTGGAGCTGGGCTCTGGAGTTCTGCTGTCTGTTTCTGAGTCCTGATTCCACCTTTAAGCTTCCCCCAAGATCACAGGCATTTAAGAGATGAATAAGAATAGAGGATCAGAGAAGACAGAAATAGACGGTCTGAAATACTAGGTAGAGGAAAACCATGAAAGTGTGTGGTCACGGAGGAAGAGGGGAGAGAATTCCAGGAAGAGTGGAATGATCAGCCGTGGTAAGTGCACAAGGGTGCCAACTAACATAACTAACACGAGTCTGTGTGGAGCAGTATGAGGCAGTCATTAACACATTCTCCAGGAAAGTTTTACAAAGTGGAGACAGAAACCAGGTAAGTCTGTTGAAGATGAAATGTGGGGACACAGAAAGAACAAACTGAAGACAAAGGAGAGGGAGGAAATGCTGATGAAATTCCCTAACAGACCTTTGACAAGTAGCAAAGAATATCAAAGATCATCAAAGATCATCATGTATGAGCTCTGGGGATTAGAAGGGAGAACACCCATCAAGCTTCAATTTTTCTGTGAAAACAGGAGACAAGGGTGACGTCCAAGAAAGAGAATAGGGTGTAAGGACCACCTGGGCAGCAAAGGACAACTGGACAGTTTGCTGATGGTTTTGACTTGCCATTGTGAGGGATGCCAGAGAATACTTAGGATGAACCTAGAAACAGTTGGCCAGAGAGGCCAGCAGGCCAGCTGTGCCTGGGCATCTGCAACAGCGACTGTCTGCATGGTGGTGTGGTTTCCCCAGTAGGACTCAGGGTCCTGAAATACTGGTCTGTGTGAGCGTCGGTGTTTGGTAGGAGAGGCAGGTGAAGTATAGAGAGAAGGACAATGCGATGCAGCAAAAGTGACTGAGGTAAACAAGGAGGAGGAGGAGGGGAACGTGCTCCAGCCACACGCTGTTCAGAACAACAGAGCCTGGCTGGGGTCCTGAGACGGTCAGACAAGAGGAGAAGCGAGTCATGAGGGCTTCTGCAGGAGAAAGAACCCGTTCAACCTCAAGGGCAAGGTCAGCGTGCATAAGAGAGGGCTGATGGAGCCGGGGAAAAATTCTCCTGCTTGTCAACTCTGAAGATATTAAGGTGAATAAATTATTAAATACTAATTTTTCATCCTAACAGAAGCCATTTTAAACAGACTTCTCTTCCAGCTGTTTCAGAAATAGCATTAGTGTCTGGAAAACTTATTTAAAAAGGAGTGGTCTGTAGAAGTTTTTTATTATTTTTTTTCATATTTTAGATTATTATCATTTTAGTCTGTCTGTGGTTTGTTTAGTGGCAATGCAGGTTATGGACCCCCAGCCCCCCACCACACACAAAAAACCTGCGGTGGAAAGCCTGCCTAAACAATTCTTGGGGGTGTTGTCATCACCGAATCTACTTGACACTATGAAAGGGGAGTGAGAAACTATCACGCAAATCACAATTAATGTTTAAATCTGGAGATCATAATCTATTTCATTTCTGGAATTTGATTGAGGGTAAGCCATGCAGGCTAAACAGCTTCCTTCCAGTCGTATCTCCACTTCTCATATTAATAGATGTCAGGGAAGAAGGGGGAGGGGGGTTAGTTCATTTAGTTAATTTTGGTAACTAAATGAAATTAATTCATTATAAGTTGTTACATTTTTGTGTGTTCAATACATTTTAACCTAGTGGTACTCAATCTATTTCTTTTTAAAAAAATACAAAACCTCAGCTATGGACTCAGTGTTAGCTGATTTTCTATGTCAATAGAGATACAGAGCCTATAAATCAAACACAATCTTGAACTTAATATTTGCTGAAACCAGTCAAAAAAACAAGATGTTAAACTGGTTTGCTTGAACCTGCTTAAATTCTCTCATCTTTGAGGAAATAGTAAGTTAAAGCATCTGCTTGGAAAACTTGTGAGATAATTTGCAGGGAGAGAAGGATGGAGGGATGAGAGGAAGTGTTAATGACGGACCCTCTGAGATGGACTTGGCAGTGGTGCTTGGCAAATCAATGTGAGTCACAGGCTAATGTATGTGCACAAGTCTGTTAAGTGCTTCTCTCCGTGTCAGGCTCAGCATTTTCCTTTCCACTTTTCTCTCCGGAAATGCCATTAGTGGCTAATGCACCTTGCTCGGGAGGCAAGAAAGACTGCAGGGACTTGGGATATGGCAATGCCTTTGGTCGGGGCGCAGATAAATTACCTATGCGCTTGCCTGAAGTAGACTGGCCTAACCCGAAAAAGGTAAACTTTGGTTAACTATTACTTTCAAACTTTCACTTTCATCTCAATGTTTTCAATATAATAATATCGATTTTATCACTTGTTTACTCTTTCAACCCCTCCCCCAAAAGGAACAAATATGAAACAGACGCAGGGAACCAAATCAGAGCTGAAGGAAGTTAGAGGGAATTTAAGAGCCTTTTCCATAGTTAGTCATGTCTAACTATGTTACTAATATTTTAATTTAATAATAGTTTTAAATAAAAATATTTTATAGGGGGCATTCTTTCTCTTAACCTTTTCTTTTCTCATCAGTCTTCAGTCCGTGTGCATGGTAACGGCCTCGGCTGAACTCTGCCGTAGGTCAGAACTGCATCCACAAACGTGGATTTCAGCATGCTCTGCTTTCCTCGTTACTCTTCCTGGCGCTCTGTTTTGCACGAGTATTCGATAAATGTAAATATCTTAACACCACTTTTGAATTAGTGTATTTGAACATTAACCTGCCACTCATTTTTTTCTGGGACGATCTGTATGTTCTGGGAAGCTAAAATTTAAGGAAAGATTTCTCAAAGTTCAATTTTCAGGCGTTCTCTGTGCAGCTGCCCCAGCAGCTAGCTAGCTGTCTGCTGTTGGTCCTGATGCTAACGCCCAGGCTACCTGCTGGGAGGGGGTCGGGTGCAGGGCGGGATGACAAAATTCCTGAATTTAGAGCCCCAGGGCGCATGTTTCTCATTTCCTCCCATGTCACCTACATTTTTCCAGGCTTCCAGGTACAGATCTTCAGGGAAGAAGAACCCGGGAGCTACTGGAAAAGCTCTCAGTCTCCTCACCCCCCTCCCTGGTTCCCTGGTCCACCTGGCTCTGGAATCGTGTGGCAGTGCTGTCCAGAGGATGCCCACTTGCCCAGACAAGGCTTTCTCAAAACGGGTCAAGAATCCCCTCACATTTTAAAGGGCTGGCAAACAGGGACTGTAGTGCAGAAGGCCCGAAATTTTCTGATAATAAATAAGTACAGGTGAAGGAGTAGAGTGATTTTCAAAAGACACATAATTTTGTAGGTCTCCATTTTATCACCACGTCTTCAGTATTTCAGAATCCTTGTCTCCCTTCCAAAAAAAGAAAAAAATCCTGGTGTTTAGTAACATATCGGTGCCAAACTACTTTCTACATAAAAACATACTGGAAGTAGAACGGAAAGAAGATGACAAGCCAAGACGGAGGCCAGTCCTCGGAGTTCTCCGTTACTCTTGCAGCCGTTGATGACGTCGCCCAACCTGAAGCCGCTTGGAGCTGCGTTCAGCAGCTCAGTCTAAATGGATGATGTTATCAGCTGTAACGGGGAAACCAAAAACACTACCGAGTGCTCAGGTCCTGGTGTATATACCGCAGCAGGAAGGACTATGCTGAGACGATTCTATGAAAATGTGTGTGCCTCTAATCGCTATAAATCCAGATTCATGTGCCAGCAAACATTTGCTACTAAAATTGTTTAAATTTCAGTTCCATCATCCTTTTCATGAAAGCAGAAATCAACTTACTATTATCATGGCTCCTGCTGCCTTTTGAAAAATGTTTCTGTGATGAAAGATGACAAAAGCAATGTAACAGCCCACTTCTCTGCAAGAAGCTAGTCCCAGTGCCTCAGGGGAAACGTTCACTAACTGGTTTATTATGAAAATCAGTCTTTGTTCAGAGAAGGAGGTGAACAAGCAGGGACTTTTACCCAGATGAGTAAATCAAGCCTTTAGCAACCCAAGGAACACAGTCACGAGGAAGGCTCAGCTCCTCATTAGGACCATATTAGGGCAATACTACAGAAAATAAATCATTTTCTCTGGTCATGGTGCTTTGGAGAAATTTAATCAACTCTTCCAATAGGAGCTTTGAGAGTACCCCCAAGCTGGACTGTATAAGTAGGTTTTATCAACAGTAACTTATTGTAAACTGGACTAAACCTTTTCTCCTGAAAATGTTTAGGATAAGAACTGCTTTTTATCTATTTGTGTTCTGTTCTTTGAAATGAAACTGGGCTTTAGTTAGTCCCTCAGACCTAAAATATGGCTACTGGGAATGAAAGGCTCTGGTATTCATCCCATATAATTTTAAATTTTATACTAATGTTGATGGAGATAAAAGGAGAAGAAAGTTTGCACTCATGCTGAACTTACACAGGGGAACGTGTAAATGACCTCTTGGACACATCTGCTTGGGACGGAAAGCAGTCATTTTTAAGCAATGACTCATATTCTACTAACCATAATTGGAATTAATTTAGTAAAGTATTTTGCTCTGAATAAAGTACACATTTTCAGTTTTTAAGTGTGTTTAACAGAAAAGGAGGAAGGAATCTAAATTAAGAAATAATTCTATCAGTTTTCTTCATCAAAATAAAGCTATCAGCGTTTCTCTCCATTGCAATCCATTCCAAATATGTTTTCTTGTACTACAAGTTCTGTAAGTTCAAATAGGATTGGCATAAAGGAAAATGAAGTCAACATGACTTGAAGGATCAGAAGGTTGTTATGCGATTCCCTGTGCCCTAATGGTTTGTGCTGGAACAACAGCCAAATGCAAATTATACTAGAAAAACTGAATTCAGCAAGCTGTGGAAGAATGCAGTATGGTGTCCATTCATCCCACCTTCCCTTGAGGTTGATCATGGGCAAAAGAAACAAGGATGAGCTAACGATCTCAACACAGCAAGCCACACCTTTGCTACAGTGTGTGCAAAGCCTGCTGGGTCTGCATATCCGCCTACCACTGCTGATGGTGAGGTGTTTGTCTCCACTGTTCAGCAGCCTTTCCTTTACCCCCTTCCATACGTCTACCTTCATCTGTATTGTAAGATAACATCCTAAAATTACCATAGCATTTATTTATTGTTATTTTAACTTAAAAATTGTGATGAGTTGTTTTTAAGTAAGATTTGCTATTGTTGTTAGTACTCCGGTTACAAAGTGGCAAAGGTTTCCAGGGGTCTATTTTAGGTCTGCTTTTCCCTCATAAGCTCTGTAACTTTGTGTGCAATAGAGTCTATTGCAAGCTTTTCAGGAATGCACATATGTGCTTCCATGGATTTTAATACATCTAAAAGCACATTTTCACCAAATCAAAATACTGTTTTGATAATGTCGTATTTAAAGGCACTTACAATCTCTAGACTGTGTGAGGAGTCTTTGAAAAGTCAAAAATGGATTTACCTTTCTGATGTAAAGTAACCAGCAATCTTGATTTCTAATTTTGGTGATATATTAGTAAAAATAAATAAAATTCATTGAGAAATTACAGTTAATTGAGAGGCAGTACAGTGTGGCATAAGAAGGTAGGTTCTGAATCCATACCACCTCATTCAAACGTCAGCTCTGCCAAACTACATACAAAATTTGGGCAGATCATTTCACCTCTCAGTGGTGCAGTTTCCTTATTTGTAAAAAAAAAAGTGTAATAGTTCTCACCTCATAGCGGTGTCATGAGATTAAATGTGTTGAAGTATTTGGTACTTAATAAGAGATACAAAGTATTATTGCTGCTTTAAAGTACAACTAACTGATCAATTTGTCATATAATACTTATTTTTTTCCTGAGACATGAATATCTTCAGGGTAAGATCTAATGTCTCATATATCTGTTTTCCCTTCAGTGCTTAAAACATACTAAAGATTCAATCGATGCTGGCTGAGTTGGGTTTAATTCTTTGATCACTTTATTTTTTGTTTTTCTGGGGCTTGAAGTTTTGTTTGAGGATTTGTTCTTCCAAATGTAATTTGTTCCTGGTTAATCTATGCTATAATTTAACTTTTTAATTAGTTTTAGAATTTGTTATCACTAAAAAAAGAGCAACAAGTAAGTGTCAGATGGTGGAATCAAAGATACAAAAGTGATGAAAAATCTGAAAGAAAATAATAGTAAGATTTTTGAGTATAGAAGTTTTAGTTCCAAAGACACAACAGGCTGAACTTTTATCAGTAGCTAAAATGTAAAAGTCAACAAATGCTTTTTGAATCATTTTGCTGGATACTGAGGAATCAAAAAAGTCCTTTAGGCTTTTGATATTATTAAAGGAAATATATATATATATATTTATTTATATTTATATATATAAGAGACTATATATATATAGTCTCTTCAAATGGCCTCATCTATAGAAAAGAAGTTACATTCAAATTCCTCTCAGACTGTGAAAATCTAGAACTTAATGTCTATAAATAGAGCCTTTCTTTTTATGCTTTGAAATTCACCAGCCTTCTCAATTGTCAGACATTTGTTTCATGTTGCTTGTTAGTTTTTCTTACTCATCAAAGAGTAAGGGACTGTATGGATCTGGAACAAAGTAGATTTTTGGTAACATTCAAGAAGACGGTTGGTTGTAAGTATAGGCTTCATTACAAAGCTTTATAGAGGGAATTGACAACATGTTCTAGATGAGACATCATAATAGTTAGATTCTCTGTGGATCAGTAAAATACAGTCTCTGGCACAAACAATGTCCCTTTTTTATTATAAAATCTTTTATCACAAAATCATAAGCATGTAATTCTGTAACATAACAATATCACACTCAAATATACCATATGAAATTTTAGATGAAATGTTCAAATTAAAACTATAAATTATTACACTCATGTTATTACCCTACCAACCACATTCAAGAAGGCCTTATGGTTGCCAGGTCCTGTATATATATTTATTACTATTCATCGGGAAATGGAAGCATTTTTCTACTTTGTGTTAAGGAAAGAATTACAAATTAATTCTTTAGTAGTCATAACATTTAAGTAGATCATTTTCCTTAAACTGCAGTGTCTCCAAGTACATTTTCGAATTGTTTATGGCTTCTGCTCTTATCTTTCTAGAGAGTGGTATCCTTTACTGGTTTAAAGTCTCACCCCCTCATGCTGGCTGTTCTAGGTATTCTCCACCTTAACTGGTTATTTAGCTAGAGTCTGAGCGAGGATTGAATACACCCCTGCTTTTCGAATGATGTTCCTCCTTGATTAGTTTTTCTTTCCCTAGCCCACTAAGCTCAGTTTCTGAGATCCGAGCCTTCTGCTTATAAGTAATTAGAACCACGTGAGTGTAGTGTGGTTTAGTCTTCTGTCTTCTTCACAGCAACACTGTGAGGTCGGTGGTGTTGGTAGTGTCTACATCTTTATAAGTAGAGATGATAATGGCCAGACTGGAGATGAGGCCTATTATTTGTAGGGTAAAGTGTTAGGCACCTTTACCCAATACGCTACACATGTTCTATGACATGGTTGTGTCTACAGATGAAGAAACTAGGGCCTAGCAATGAGGATACTTTTGCAATCACCAGGCTGGACAGAAGCACAGACAGGGGTCTTCTTCCAAAGTAACCCCTATTATTTTCTACAACCGCACTCTGTCTTTCCAAAAAAACAGTTACACAATCAGATACATTGAAACACTCAGTTCTTTACTGCTTGAGACAAACTGCAAGCCAACAACTCTTGCTTCCTGCCTGAAATATTTAATTTGACATCTGGGTACAACCTGTGTCTCTTCTGTCTTAACTTTGAAATCTGCTCTCCCCTTCACTCTAGATTTTATAGCTCATTTTAATGGGGTTCTCAGCAGCCCACGTTTTCCTGTTTAAATTTTTCTTCTGACAAGTAATAGTGCATGAATGTAATAACAGGTATTAGTTGTGACAACTGCATTGAGATAATTTTCATGACAAAATTACTTCCAAATTATTTTTTGTTAGTGCATGGATTTGCAGCTTAGTGTTGTATAATTTGGAGATGAAATTGGGTTAGTCTGTCTGTGATTACACAAATAGGAGAATGGGAGAGTTAAGAAAAAAAGATCAAGTTCATTAATTTAAACAGAACATATTAGCCTGGCCAGGGTAAGCTTTTCCCCACCTTGCAAAATACTACTTTTAACCATGTTACTTCCCAATTAAAAACTGTGAATAACACCCTGATCATTTAAAGTGCAAACTATCCATATTGTCTTCAGGTTCACCATGTACTTACTTCTGCAGGTGCATCTCCCATAGCTTCTCTGAGCAACTTTCTGCACAACCTGCTGAGCACGGCCTACTGAGCACACCTTGCACATTTTCACCTCTTTCATTTCATGTACTTTTTCTTCATCACAATACTCCACTCTCCAGTCCCACTATGTGCACCATACTCTTCCTCCAAATCTCACTTGCGCAGGAAGAGCCTTCCCCGCCTTTTCTCCCCTCTGAACTCTTACATGCTTAGTGTAGCTATCACTTGTATGACATTAGAGATTCTTAGTCAGTTCTGTTATTTCACCCAAAGCAGAAATAAAAATTAGAGAAGATTGGCGAGGCAACAGGACAACTCTCTGATTGAGCTCACTGAGGACGAAGCTCAGGCTAACGGAGCGAGCGGGCACTGCCTGCCTGCATGACGGGAAGCACGGTGCTAGGAGCTGCTGGGATACACGGAGACCATCCACGTTTCTGAAAAGTGATTACATCCTTTTGGAACCAGACATGCTTTACTTAGAGTTACAATAGCAGAATAGAAGGCATTAGCTCTAGATACAGCTCTCAAGGACATTTTGCAGATTTTAAGAAAATATTTTTTATAAATACTAAGAAAACTGGTGTATTTGTCAAAAAGTTCACTCCTCTAACCATCCTTAAAAATGTCCATAGGAGCTAATGTGATGGGTACTTTTATGTGCCAAGTTGGCTGGGCCAGGGTCCCCAGGATGTTATTAGCTTAGATGCAAGCAGATGTTGCTTTGGAGGTTATTTTAAGGTGGGATTACCAGTTACATTAGTAGAATCTGGATAAAGCAGACAACTTTCCATAATGTGGGTGGGCCTCATCCACTCAGTTAAAGGCTTTAATAGAAGAAGACTGGACTCCCCAGGGGAAGCGATAATTCTGCCTTTGGACTTGAACTGCAGCATCAACTCTTCCCTCCATCTCCAGCCTGCCAGCTTACCCGGCAGATTTCGGACTTGCCAGTCTTCTCAATGGCAGTGAGCCAATTATGTAAATTCCTCTCCTGCTCTTCCCTCTCCCATTCCCTGGAGATCGGTGACTAATGTGGCTAAGCTCCCTTTCAGCTCTATCTGCCCATGACTCACGTATAAAATGGAATTTGTTCTTCAAATCTGTGGTTCAACCTTGTTTGTACACAAACCTTTGTCTGCATTTATTATTTGCCCTTAGTCTGTATCCACAAAATGGAATCACTGCATAGAGGGATATGAACAGTTTCAAACTCCCATAAACTTATTTGGATTTATAAAGTAGGATGGGGTTTTGTGGCATGGCCCCTCCACTTATAATTTTTCAGTTTGAATAGCATAAAAGATATAATTATAGAATGGTTGAAATGTGCTTAGTCTCATTTCCTTTACTTCCCTTTGTTCTCTATGAGGTCCCCCCACAACCTTTCATTCTACGTCTTCACAGTATGCTGGCAGCAGAGCTAGTCTATGGATGTCAATTTGCTCCATAGACCTTAACCTTCTTGCTTGCTGTGGAAAAGAAACCACTGTTGAAAGCCACTCATATAAGAAATCAGTAGCTCCTAAAATACTGTTGAACCTAAAAGAAATTTTCCAGCTACATCTATAAAATAGTATACCCTTGCAAGAAGTTTAATTCAATCTTCCTAAACACTTTATTTTCATTTTTACTGGTCACTGACCTGAATGAACTCATGTTTATCAAGGACTTTATGCCATGCTTCTCTTTGAGTCCCCATTATTTAGGGCTTAAATTTATTCACCCTTAATTTATTCAGCAAATGCTTAGTTTGTTTGCCAGGCACTGTTCAGGTCCTGAAGATATGGGTGAACAAAACAGACTTTGTCTGTTCCGAGGAGCATAATTCTCTTAGGAAGAGGAGACTATCACTACCAAAGGCACAGGCTTTTTAAAACTTAAGTCTAAAAATAAGAAAATATACGGAAATACATAGAATATTTGGCATTACAAAGTAGAACGGGGTCACAGCCTGTTTTTGTTTCCTTATTTGATCTTAGTTATGGGGACTATGGGAAGATTCGTATGTGTGATCTTGTGACAAATGGCCATTGTGGGGGCCTGGATTACCCTTTTGACCAGAGTGCCTAGTTCCCCCAGAACCACACTGGTGAGGCCAGAAGGCTTGCCCTAAGGAGCCACAAGCAAGCATTTTAGACACAAAGCTTTCAAGAAAGGTATTAGTACATTTTGATAGAGTTGGTTTAAATGACAAAACTAAATTTTGTTCATTATAAAAACTTCAGGGAGTAGAGAATCCAAAAGAAAGAAAAATTGACAGTTTTAACTCAATTGAGAGAGAACCACTATTGTTAATGCTTTAATATATTAAAGTATGAGGGGAGGGATGGAGTAACAGGGGGAAAAACAGAGAAAGATCATCAACAAACGTGTATAAAAGACATAGACAGACAAAGCCAAAGGAGGGTAAGATTGAGGTTGGGAGGTGGGGATGGGGGGGCGGGAGGGAGTTGTGGGGGGAAATGGAGACAACTGTACTTGAACAATGAAAAATTTAAACAAATATATTAAAGTATGTAATGTAATACAATATGTACATATCACTGTAGCTACTTTAAAAATCAGGCTTACGTTGCACATAGAATTTTTAAGCCTCAATTTTTACCTAAAATTATGTCGTAGAATCTTTTCCTGTCTTGAAATATTTAATCGAATGACTGCCAGAGTGTCCTCATGTGGCTAACCAATGTATTATTGTGGGCATTTGTGTTTTCTTCCTTTGTTTATCTCATCTCAGCATCTCTGCTCATTTCCTTAAGATAAATTCATAGATGTATAATTGTTGGGTCGAAACAGATGCACATTTTTATCTTTCTTGATGCTTATAGCCAAATTGTACCAATTTACTGGCCTGCCAGCAATGAATGCAAACACTAAAGAAGTTACATTAAAAACAAATGCAAAGCAAACGCCAACGGGTGAGATGCACAAGCAAGTCATGGCAGGGCGACTCCCCAGGCCTCCTGCTGCTGGAGGAGTCTGTCTCTGCTCAGGTCAGAAGTGTCCTGTCTGCTGCCTTTAGGTCTCTGTTCTGCTGAAGTGGATTGGTTGTGTAATGGGCTCTGAGTGGTCTTTTACTAGCAAGATTTAGATATTCTTCCAGTTCTGTCCAAATGTTTATCCAATAAGCTAAATCTTGGTTCGAAGCTTCCAAAGTCAGAGGCTCTTCCCCTGGAGGTTTCTAGGACTCTGTGTTACTCCTACGTAGAGCTTAGAGAACTCTCTTACTACAAGTTTCTTTTTTGTTCCAGGTTGCAGAGAAGTGATGATTTCCTGTCCTCTACTCTCATGGAGCCTCTGGAATGCTTCTGGAAGGAACACATCATTTCCCTACTCCAAACACCCTAAGGGTTCCCGGTGCTATTCAAAATAAAATAAAAGTCTTCAAGACGGAAACCATTCCCTGCCATGACCTCTCTGACTCCTACATAGTGTCTCCCGGCCCCATGGACCCCCTTTCTGCCCCATGAACTTTTCATTCTTATTCTGACCTTGGGGCCTTTGGACTCAGCATTCTTTAACCCTCTTTTCTCATATCTTCACCTCTAGGTTGTACTCATTCTGATATGAATGTCTAAAAACAGTGCCACTTTATCACTATCATTGCACTCAGCTCTTTTTCTCCTTAGCATTTAGTATTATTGGAATTACATCATCCATTCATTTGTTAATTTTTTTCTTTATATTTTCTGTCTCCTCTTGCTGACTATAAACTCCACAAGGGCAGGATCTCCTGTGGTTTGTTCATTGCTCTATCCCTCCATGCTTGAAACAGTGCTGAATTAATACATATGTGTTGAATGAGTGAAAGAAAGAAGTACCATATTTTGCTGTGTATAACACTTACCTACAGTTTTGTGTGCATCATACAGGGGATTATTATACCTATGGTATGTAGTCATTATACCCATGTATAATGTGCATCCTTATTTTTCCCTCAAAAATTTGGACAAAAACGTGCACCCAAGGTGAGGTGAAAAGTTTGAGAAAAAGGATAGGGAGAAGAAAATATGATGACTTGAGAGGAAATGATAAAGAAAAATAAGAAACCAGAGTT
This sequence comes from Carollia perspicillata, assembly GCA_004027735.1. Taxonomy (NCBI): domain Eukaryota; kingdom Metazoa; phylum Chordata; class Mammalia; order Chiroptera; family Phyllostomidae; genus Carollia; species Carollia perspicillata. The sequence goes on from PVKM010003845.1 coordinate 45,830, forward strand.
TTGCATTTTATCCCTCATCTGTCGGACCGAGTTCATGTCGACTTTGTATTTAATTTATAGTGTGCCAGTCATTTAGAACAGGGTTCAAAAATCTGACTTCCCTCCAATTTTGGCTGCATTAGATACTGGAGAATGCATAATAGCCTTATTATTAAGAAGAAGTGAAGAAGTAAAGAGGAAGCCCAAATTATACTTATGTATTTTTAAGAAAATCACTTTCGTGTGTGATTTGAGAAAAGCAACTTTAGGACAGGTTTGGATAAGGTGATGACTAATCAAAAGTTGGGTTGTGTTTAAAAACAAAATAGGAACAATGACTTTGGGAGTTGCAGAGATTAGGGAGAAAATGGACAAGAAGACATTTAGCTGCTCTCCACTAGCAGCATGAATATGGAAATGGCCAAATGAGAACAGCGTCTGAAAGGAAATGATGGTCTTATCCTAGGAGCCAAAAAGATTTCATTTTTGTTTTCCCCAGAATTGTCATCATCAGCTCTGATGGATGAGGAAGGACCACTTAACATTCTCCCCAAGGAATAATTGCCAACCTCCTTTTTGGCCCAAGCTCGCATGGACTAACATGACAAAGACATAATTTTGCCCTAATTCTTGAAAGAACAGGAAAACACTGATGTAATCCATTTGTTTAATTCTAGAAAATCTTTCTCCAAAGTCTGTTTTTGCACTGCCAAACTGGGAAGAGATGTCTGGGGGAGTAATTAAAGGCTTTAAATGTACAAGAAAGAGAAATTCTTATTGCATTCTGGGGACTCAGTGAGAATAATGGGAACCGAGGGGAATTTATTTAGATGGTAAGCAAAAGTCAGTAGAGAAATATCCGACAATGTTGTGAAGACACTTAACATTGGTGCTGTTGAGGGCCAGTCCGGTTTCTCTTCCCACAGTCTATGCTAAGCAAATTAGTATTTTAAACAAGATTGCCAGAGGCAGAGTAATGTCTGCACAAGAGAACAGACTCCTCGAATGCTTGGGTTGTTTCCTGTTGATCACAGATTGGTGTAGATAATGCATTAAAGCGCTTGCCCTAGAACTTGCACATTTAGAGCAGTTAGATAGAATTACTGTTGTGACCTGAATATAAACTGTACATTTTAAAATTATTATTCTCTAATGCTGATTTGAAGGCATACGTGTGAAAATTCTGCAGGTAGTCTCAGCTGGACAAAGTCAAAACTAAGTCGTTATGTGTTTTCCTCCTACTTCACTGCTTGTCCCCACCCCCCCCATCTTCTTTACTGGTCATTCCTCTTCTTTATAATCCATGCAAATTTGTCTGATTCAGAGACTGCTCTCAGCCTCCTTACCTCTGAGCTGAACTCACTCAGATCCATGGCTTTAATGTCATATATACTCTGACTTCCAAATTTATAGCCGTAGTGCCCACCTAAAGCAAGTTTTGAATATGAACATTGAATTGCATCATCAACGTCTCCATGTTTCTATATCTAACCTTTTCAACAAAATAGATACCTCAGAAGTTACCTATTTAGAGAACGATTGAGTGTAAACTTGATGAGGTTAGGGACTTTGTTTAAAGGTTCTAGATATATAGTAAAAGCATGCTAAATATTGTATTTGTTGGATGAGTTAATAAGTGATTGCCCTAATTTGTCCCAATTCTGAATTTTTCTTATAAATATTTTCATTGTAGTTAAGTGCCGTTCCACATACATCCAGCTGGCTAAGCTATTTTTCTTGTGTCTCACCTTCTACATCAAATTAGTCATTAAATCTTAATTCCATATGAGAAAATTATCTGTAATCCATTTCTTTCTATTACTACTATCATTGCATATTCTTGTCTTCTCTAACAAAAGTACATACTTTCTCTTATGGTTTGAATTTTTTCCTCCCACCCCAATCCATTTGTTTAAGCCCTAACCCCTGTAACAGTATGTGACTATATTTGGAGACAGAGCTTTTAAAGAGGTAATCAATTAAAATGAGGAGGTCAGGGTGGGCATAATCCAGTCTGTCAGGTGTCCTCATAAAAAGGGAATATTGCGACACACAAAGAGACACCAGATATGCATGTGCACAGGGGTGAGGCCATCTGAGGACAGCTAGCAGATGACCATCTGCAAGCCATGGAGAGAGGTCACAGCAGAAACCAAACTTGCTGGCACCTTCATTTCCAACTTCTAGCCTCCCAAATTCTGAGAAACAAATTTATGTTGGTTAAGCCACCAAATCTATGGTATTTGGTTCGAGCAGCCCTAGCAGGCTGAGACATCTTTCCTAAAAAGATCCTCAGACAACATATTCTCTCTTTCTCATGGTATACATATATAGTAAGTGTTGTAACAGTGATAAATATATATATAATATATATAACCTCTACTTATCTTAGGTTACATTACAATAAGAAAAGGAATGACAGGAAAACCAATGTAAACGATAAATCGATATTTGAAGGATAAAACAGGGTCTCGTCCATCTTTCTCTCTAATCTCTGTGCCTCCATAAGTGCTTTTTCATTAACGTAGTGACAGCTGTAAATGAGCATGCTACTCCAGCGCTTCAGAAACACCCAGTTTCTTATTATCTGATATGAGTTCAAAGGGCTTAGCATTGTATGCAAAACTCTTTACATTTTGCTTTTCCTCTATTTGTCTTTGCACATCCATCGAATCTATCTGCTCTAGAAGAACAGAGCAAGAAGCAGAAAACCAGAAAGAGATACCGATGAGTGATGAAGACATAGGCCATGTGGGCCCATTGACTTCCCAATTTCAGGTCCCACGAGCCATATGCCCGGCCCTGGTATGAGCATTTCACACACCGGATCACAATTATGCATCGCGAAGCACAGAGAGCTCCTGTAAATCCCTCAGGGTCTCACAGTGAGTGAGCAGCAGAGTGAGACTGGATGCCGCACTGTCCAGCTGTGCTCCTCTGCCCCTTGCACTCCATCTTTCCAATTCACTTCAGTTGTTCTTTGTTTAATAAAACATGTTTTGCTTTTTTACTAAGGTAATTCAAATTTGTTTCTATCACTGACAGTAAAATACAAAAACTTTAAATAGCCTAGCTTAAATGTCACATTCCCAAGGAGGAACAAAAAAGGTAGAGTTATATAACCTTCCCTTCTTTGTTTTCTTGGAAACCCTTTTCTGTTTACCTCTTAATAACCCTTACCAAATCATGATATAATTGCTTACTTACAGGTTTTTCTCCAACTATCCAACTTGTGAAGCACATAGTAAAAACCAAGATAATGAACAATTATTTTATTCCATATCATGCGAGTATCTCTAAGAGAATTAGAGCAGCTTACTTCCAGCATACACCCAGCACAGGGACTGACGTATGAGAGGTGCATCACACACACTGCTGATGAATGGTTGACTCCTGTAATAGAGTAAACACACTGCGGATCCCATATTAATTGTGATACTAAGTAAAGGATGAAGAGGTTGCGGGAGGGAAAAAATAGAGCCAAAACCAAACTGGGACTTTTTAAGGGCTCTGATTAGAGCAGCAGAGAATGCTGTTTTCTGCCTAGAAAAACAAAGCTCTAATTCTGATAGATTCTTGGACTGGTTTAAAAGGTCTGACGTTGGGATGCCAGGAGCCGGGGACCTTTGATTGCATCTGTCTGTCTGTCTCTCTCTCTCTCTCATTTCCCCCCTGTATTTTATCTATAATATTCTTAAAGACAAATGGAATTTTTTTAAAGTCGAGGTGGAAATATAGGGTCTTAGTGTTCTTGCAAATCTATGAGATAAATTATTGCTAACCCACTTAAACATCTGTTCATTTCAATTTTGTCATCAGAATACAGGTTTATGAAACTTGGCTTGGGTTTGAGAATTCCTGAAGCTCTGAGTATTTTGAAGCAGAAAGGTCTAATGCAGTTTCTAAAGTACAATTTTCCATTGCAAAAAAATTACAGCTTTATAGATTAATAGAAAGGAACTATTCTTATAGGAGTAGATAGAAAAATGGTAAGAGGAAGAACTGCTTCCTGAAGCTGGTAAAATTTTATGTTATCAGCATTTTTAGTTGAATAAAACAAAAAAATCACCATGTTTTTTTCTTTCTACTTTATGACCCCTGTAACTATTAATTTATATGAAGAGTAGTGGGTTTGGATGCTAAATAAAGGGAATATAATTTGATGGTTTCTGTCCCCTCTTTGTTTCATTATATACACAGATATCTACTTCTCCTAGTAAAAATATTAGCAAGGCAGATATATGAATCATTAGTATTTTAAAGCAGAGCTTCTTATGATAAGAATACCTCACATCTCTATTATTATAGTTCAGTAGGTAAATGCACACATTTGCCTATGAATTATCTCACCAAAGCACACTTTGCTATTGTTTTTAATGGCAGATGTTACTTCTACAGTAATTACAAACATTGCCTCTAGTACTGTGAATGATACTCCAGGACAGTGAGTGAATCATTGAGTAGAACAATTTTCTTAAGGCTAAAATAGCACATGAACAAATACTAGCAAATGTCCTCACTAAAGTTTTTACAAGACAGGTAATACCTCATCCCTCCGCATCCAACAGAATTTCACACACAGAGAAAATTTTATTTGGGCAAATACAACTATCATTTCTAGAAATCAAAAGGAGACCTCCTTAACCAGTTTGGCCACTTTCCCAGAAACTAGGGCTTCAGAGCCAGGAGCTGTCTCCAAGAAATTTCTACCTGTGGGATAACAGGTTTTGTAGCTACTTGTGAAAATTGACTGGCATCAATTCCAGAAAAGATGTCACTGATTTTGATAACTGTGCCTTTTCTGAGAAACAAAATGAGCAGCAAGAAGCAGGGCACAGTTAGGGTGATGAGGCATCATGGTCACTGGAGATAGGCATCCACCTGGGGGCCGGTTAAGACCAGGCCTGGTCAGTTCATCTAGAGTGTTAGACGGTAGATCAGTGGGTATGCGGAGGGGGTTGGGACCTGACCGCCAGCGAACTTTCTGGGCTTGTGGAAGTGTTTTAGACGTTGGGAAGTTTGTTCCCTGGGTTTATGTATTTGTCAAAACCCACCCAACTGGATGAGCTTACAAAAATTAGCTAGGATGACAGAATGGAATTTTCTCAGAAAACTAAAAATGGAACTGCCTTTGACCCAGCAATTCCACTGCTGGGATTATACCCTAAGAATCCTGAATCAGCAATTCAAAAAAACCTATACACCCCAATGTTCATAGCAGCACAATTTACAATAGCCAAGTACTAGAAGCAACCCAAGTGCCCATCAGTAAATGAGTGGATCAAAAAACCATGGCACATTTACACAATGGAATACTATGCAGCAGAAAGAAAGAAGGAGCGCCTACCTTTCTCAATAGCATGGATGGATCTGGAAAGCATTATGCTAAGTGAAATAAGCCAGGCAGTGAAAGACAAATACCATATGATCTCACCTATAAGTGGAACATAATCAACAAAACAAACAATCAAACAAGATACAACCAGAGACCTTGAAATAAGAAGAAACTGTCAGTAACCAGAGCGGGAGGGGGAGAGGAATAATGGAGGAAAATAAGGGAAGAATTGTCAAGGAACACGTATAAAGGACACATGGACAAAGCCGAAGGGGGTAGGTTTTAGGATGGAAAGTGGGAATGGATGGGGCGGGGGTTGTGGTGAGGGGAAAATGGAGACAATTGTACTTAAACAACAATAAAAAATTGGCTAGGATTTGAAAATTATTTAAAATGGGTGAATTTTATTGTATCTAAATCAAATTATGCCTCAATGAAGCCGATTACATGGAAATTGGGGTTGGAAGGATGGCTCTGTTTGGAGACAGGGTCCTACAACAAAATGGGTGGGGAACAGTGTCCTGGAAATGTCCCTTTCTGAACCTGTGTTCTTGTTGCTCTTCCGAGCCTGGATGTAGGGTTCTCGGGAGGGCCGTTTGGGTTTCCATCTTCTGGTGTGTGCATTCATCACTGCATTTCTTGTACCAAGGTGCTCTACAAGTATGTGTTGAGTGAATAAATGAATAAGTAAATGAAAAAAGGGAAAAAAGAAAAAAAAGAAGTAAGGAAGGAAGAAAGAAAAGGAAGTGAGCTCAACAACTTATATTAAGGAATAAGATCTTGTAACAGACTATTTTCATCCTTCTCAGTGTTTCTTCCTTCTTTCTTCCTCTTTCTTTAAATTAAAAAACAATTTCTCATGGGATAATTATCTCAATGGGAGGTATTTGTTCTTCTGGAAAGTGAGAAGTGAAAATTACACTTAAAAAGTGAAAGTGGATGGATTGACTAATTGCTTAAAATTGAGAGACCGAGTTTGCCACTATAAAAGAGATTTTGGATGGGAGAGTTTGCCCAAGCCACTCATTCTGCCCCTGCTTCACCCTGCACAGGGCCAGAATGCAACACCATGGCCCAGTGAGGAACACAGGTTTCGAAGTCAGTTGGACATGGCTTGGGGTCCCAGCTCTGCCACTCACAGTACAGCCATGTGACACTGGAAATGATACTTAATCACATTAAACCTCTCTCCTCATCTGCAATGAGCAGCTACTATTAACTATCCATTATATTGTCAGGATTCCATGAGATAAAAAATAAAAGTGCTTGAGTTTTTTTTTATTTTTTATTTTTTTTTTAATTTTAATTGTTGTCAAGTACAGTTTCTGTCTTTTATTCCCATTCCAGTCCACCACCTCCGCCAGTGCTCCCCACCTCCCTCCCATTTCCACCCCCCTTAGTTTTTGTCCATGTGTCCTTTATACTTGTTCCTGTTATCCCTTCCCTTTTTCCTCTGAAATTCCCTTCCCTCTCCCCTCTGGTTACTGTCAGCCTGTTTTCTATTTCAATGTAAAATATAACCAAAGTGCTTGAAATTTGTTGGTTCTTTTTCTTCCCCGTTCTTGACTCCCAGTCAGTTCCCATGCTAACCCAGTCAAGCCTGCCTACCGGAGCCCTGAGAGATAACCATGGCAACCCCTGAGGGGAGTGATTACAAGATGGTGTGTGATAGGGACCAGTACAGGGTGGGAAAATGATAATACAGTGAGGGGTATCATGAGCATATGCTATGCTATGTGATAAAAAATAAAGGAGCATTCCTCTGTATTATAATATCAAAGTTAGTTAGTTAAATGAATATTCTATTCTGAGATAATAATTGAGAAAAAATTTGTCCTGTAAATGTTCTTTCCCCTGAGGACAGGGATTTACATCTGTTTTGTTCCATGCTCTATTGCTAGGGTAGAAAGACCGACGACACCAAGCAGGAACAAAAATCCTTGTTGTGTGCAAGAATAGCAAAACCAAACAATGCTGTCACTTTAAGCAAGCCCAAAATAAGTAAAACTCTTCTCTTTAAATGACTTAAGACCTGGATAGCCACTGACTCTTCCGAAGCTAAGCTTTAGAGAAAGCTTTACTCCGAGAGCATTATAATTGTCCACAAAGTTGCCTGGGAACAATATAAGAAGGAAAGTTTTTGAATGTCAGTAAAACTTCTTAGTATATCCTGCCTACAAAATATTTTTTTGAATTATAAAGGAACAAAAGGTCTCTGTAAATAATTGCAAAAATATAGGGAAAAAAGTAAAATCATTTCACTCAGATATACAATTTAAAAATGTTTATGTGTTTATGTTTGTTTTCTTCTAGTTTTTCTGAGTGTTTCAAGCACAATATAAAACCCTCACACACCTAGGTGTTTTCTAGATTTCCAGAATTAAAGTCACATTGTTGATGGATTTTTGAATTCTGATCCTTATTACATCACATTATAAGCACTTCACCCTGATCATTCTTCGTAATTTGTTAAATTGCTGCATACACGATGGAATGTGTATCCAACATTTGTGAGAAATGAGCCGATGCACTGGAGAAAGAGTCCTGGGCAGGTGCCATCAATAATGACCGGCTCAAGAATGAAGTACATGGGCCTGCCCCGCCATCGTGATAATGATGTCATGCTCTCTGTGGCGCTGAAGGGCAGCGCTTCTGGGGGTCAGCCTGAGTAGCTACAAAGGGACACCCGAGGGCCTGGAGTTAAAAGGAAGAGATAGAGGCTCTGGCAGAAATAACTCCTGCTTGAGTGTGGTTGGTAGGATAATAATACAGGTGTAATAATGTATCATTTTAATTTGAAAATTTCACCTAAAATGTCAACTAGTGTGCTTGAGTGTGATATTGTCATGTTACAGAATCACATGCTTATGATTTTGCGATAAAAGATCTTGTAATAAAAGGGGGTGTTATTTGTGCTGGACCGTGTAAATGACTGGCGAGAAAGAAGACTGACAGGGAAAGCCGGGACATCAGTGGGAAACGCCCCGTCAGCCAGTGCAGAGTATTTTGGGCCCTGGGAGTTCTGTCCATTATTAAGGAGTTGGGTAATTGTGCATCTGCGTGAGCACTGGCATCCTTCTCTCCCTACACCTGTGAGCAAACTGGAAGAAAGAGAGTTCCAAGTGAGTATGAACATTCTGTGAGACGAGCTATCTTTGCTGTGATGACAGCGAACATATGTACCGAGTGTTCGCTGTGTCCCAGGATGCGCTCTTCATTCTTTTCATCCATTAACTCATTTAATCCTTACAGTGATTGCAATAAATAATTTCTGTTATTATTCCATTATCCCCATATTACAGAAAGGTTAAAGGAAGCAAAGAGAAACTTCACAAGGTGTCCCTTTATGAGGGTCCTGTGAGAGAGGACATGGCCCCTCCTCTGCGGACAGGGTTGGAGGACTGAGTTTCCAATGGAAAAAATGAGCACCTAAGGTCACAGTCTGGTCATCAGACACTAACTCCATAACTGTGGAAGTGCTCAGAGATGTCTGGAGAATAAGCCACCGTATGGCTTGTCTCACTTAACACAACACTAGGTACTTATGTGTACATAGACCACAGGGGAAGGTCACTTTTATCCCTAGATATTGTATTTTCTTCCAATTCTTCCTACAATTTAATCTTTAAATTCTTAAAGATTAAAAATAAAAAAAAACCTTCTTATTGTAAGAAAATACTATTTAAACACAGGAGTTCTGGACCTAAAGATAAATATAGATCTGTAGCTCTCATATATTTGTATAGGTAATTGATACATTACATATATGCAGTTTAATACTATACACACATGCATACACGTGTGTGTGTGGTTTCTCCACTGGTGTTTTTCCTAATCTACTAAATCTGTGCCTGCCTTCCTCTCCAACTTTTGCCCTCTGCTTGTGAAAATTTGAGAACTGTCTTGGGTGTAGCTAAACCCCTCACTTCGCATGTTCACCCCAGCCCACGGGAAATGCTGTTTCTCTTCTCACCATCCTATTAACGTGGTTTTCTAGAAGATCACCAATAGTTCT
>PVKM010003846.1:0-55164 GCA_004027735.1 Carollia perspicillata
AAAAAATTAAAAGGCAACCTACAGAATGGGAGAAAATATTGCAAATCATATATCCAGAAAGGAATAAAATCCAAATATATAAGAAATTGATACTCAATAGCAAAAAACTAAATAACCTAATTAAAAAATGAGTAAAGGGTCCAAAAAATTTTTACCCAAAGATGCAAAAGTGACCAACAGGTACATGAAAAGATGTTCAATATCACTAATAATCAGAAAAATGCAAATCAAAACCATGATGGGGTATCACTTCATACCAGTTAGATCACCTATTACAGAAAAGCCAAAAGATAACAAGTGTTAGCAATAGTGCATACAAAAGGGAACCCTTTTATACTGCTGATGTGAATGTAAACTTATGCAACCATTTTGGATCACACTATTGAGCCTCTTCAAAAAATGAAAAATAGAACTACCATAGGAACTGGCAATCCTACTTCTGAGTATATATCAAAAGTAATAGAATCACTATTTCAAAGAGATATTTGCATTCCTACACTGATTACAGCACTACTCACAGTAGCTATATGGAAATAATCTCAGTTGATGATAAAGAAAATGCAATTTCATACATGTACATACACACACACACACACACAGAGGAATATTACTCAGCCTCAGAAAAGGAAATCCTGCCTCTTGTGACAACATGGATGAACCTGGAGGATATGATAAGGGAAGTAAGTGAAACATACAAGGACAAATACTACATCATCTCACTTACATGTTAAATCTTAAAAATAAAGTTGAACTCAAATTAACAGAGAGAAGAATGGTAGTTATCAGGGTTGAGGGGTGAGCAAAAAGGAAGATGTTCAAACTTTCAGTTGTTAGAGGAATACATTCTAGATCTTAACAAATGAACATCTTAATTAGCTTGATTGTGGTAATCACTTCACAAAGTACGTATGTATCAAAACACCATGTTGTACACCTTAAATATGTACAATCTGTATTTGTCAATCATATCTCAATAATGCTGGGGAAAAAAGAGTGGGGGATTTAAAAAATAAGCATGTGGTCTTCCATGAAATGATGACAATGTGGTTTAAACTGAGAAGATTAAATCAAGTTTTTCACGTAGGGTTCCCAACTGTGTTACAGTTGCAATTTCATCATATGTAATTCTAGTTCATTTTGAAAACTGCTGTGGTATATCATGTATTACTGGGTTGGGCAAAAAGTCAGTATGTTTTTTTCCACAAAACCATTTTCACCAATACCTTTATGGATTTGGATATTTTGATTATGTTGGTTATCTCCACATGGTATAAACCTGATTGTTCTCAATTAATGTCTCAATTTGATCACTGTCAACTTCAACTAGTCTACCCAACAGTGGAGCATCGTCCAGTGAGAAATCTTTAGCACCAAACTTCGACATGTTCAATCAGTCGCAGCACCTTCTCCATACATTGCACAAATACTTTTTTGCTTTCAGTTGTGTTTTTGCCTTTCTTGAAATCATAAAGCATAATCTGCCAAAAATGTTGCTTATATTCTTCCATCTTTAATATTAAAATGGCTACACAAAAATTCACCAATTTTGATGTTTTTAAAAATTCATGCTGATATGACAGTTGTCACAATACAATCTAATGAAATTGCTTTGAATGAAGTTAAAGACAACTAAATGCTACTAAAGCCATCTTACAGAAAAAGATTAAACAAACGTTTTGGCCAACCCAATATAATTTAACCAGTCTCTTGTTAATGGCCACTTAATGCAGGCTTTCTAGATCTAGATCCTAAATACAGAATTACTGAGTCAAAAATACTGAGAGTTTCTATTGAGAAATACTGACCAAATGCTCTATTAAAGGTGTGTATCATATTTCATGTTTTAAAAAAAGTAGTGTGCTTAATATTTGAGGAAAATAGAAGTTTAGAATTTCAGGATTGACTTAAAATTATGAAAATATAAGCTCAATAAATGGATTCAGCAACAGATAAGACAGAGAATTAGTAAACTGGAAAATAAAACATCTGTGCATCAAGGGCGCTGTCAAGAAAGTGAAAAGAGAACTCACACAATGATAGAAAATATTTGCAAACCATGTATCTGTTAAGTGTCTAGAATTCAGAAAATATAAAGAACTCCTGCAACTCAACAATAAAAATACAAACAATACAATTTAAAAATAGGCAAAAGACTTGAATAGACATTTTTCCAAAGAAAATATACAAATGAACAATAAGCACATTAAAACATACTCATCATTATTAGTCATTACAGAAATGCCAATCAAAACCACAATGAAATGACACTTCAAACCAACTAGGATGGCTATTTTAAAAACTAAAATAAAGACGAACAACAAAGAAGTGTTGGTGAAGACGTGGAGAAATAGAACCCTGGAACACTGCTGATGGGAATATAAAATGGTATAGTTGCTGTATAAAATAGGTTGGCAGCTATACAAACAGTTAGAGAATTACCATGTAAGCCAGTTTTCCCTTTTCTGTGTGTACATCCCAAAGCAATGAAAAAGGTTTTCAGACAAAAACCTGATCACATGTTCGCTGTAGTAGTATTCAGGATAGCCAAAAAGTTGAGACAACTCAAATGTAATTAACTGATGAATAAATAAACAAAATGTGGTTTACCTGTACAATGGAATATTATTTATCAATAAAAAGAATGAAGGCCTAATTCATGCTACAATATTGATAAACCCTCAAAACATTATGCTAATTGAAAGAAGCCAGACACAAAAGGCCACATGCTGTAAGATTCCAGTTACATAAAATGTTCAGAACAAGCAAATCCAGAGAGAAAGTAGACTAGTTGTTACCTATGAGGAGGAAGGAATGGGGAGTGACTACTTAATATGTACAGGGTTTCCTTTTGGAGAGATGATTCAGATAGTAGTGATGATTGCACAACATTGTAAATGTACTAAATTCAGTGGCTAGGAAAGCCACTGAATTGTGCACTTTAAAACACTTAAAATGAATTGTAGATATATACCATCTACTTACATATTTATTCAAACCAAAAGCCTAGTAATTTTTGTTCATTTCTTTCCAACACATCCCTTTGCAACAAATGCATTAGCAGTTCTGCAGATTATCAACCTAAAATAGGTTGTATATCCGCCATGCTTTCTGCATTTCTCTTACCACTACCACAGTCCAGGTCACTATTATCTTTCCCTCAAATTTCTGTTAGTAGAAATCTAGGATTTGTTACTTATTCTCAGGTTTAAAAATTCACCAGAATATGTCTTAACTTTTTCCTTCTCATTGGACTCTGGGTACTCTTTTACTATGCTGACTAATTCTTCTCTTCCAACTGTTCTTTTTTCTCTATCTGGAATTGTGATCCGGATGGATATTGCATATCCCAAACCTATTTTTCAGGTTTATTTCTCTCATAACAGATTTCTAATCTTTGGGCTTTCATGAATAAACTTGAAACTGATTAATATAAAATTATAGCATTTTAAAGGTTTATAAACAAAGAGGTATGTCATTAGTGTAATTTCCTGAAAACTCTTTTTTGAGAAAAATCAGCATTAGATTCTTTTAAAGTGATAAATATATCTAGAAGAATGAATTTGAGTTAGTGAAGCACGTTTTCACCTGAGATGTTCTAAATTAGAACTTAGCTGATAATTTTAGAACCTAATAACACTCCTTAAGGAATAATACTGCAATTAGTCTAATCTAAATGTCCTAGTTTACTTTTCTGTTTAAAAATATTTTTCTTCATCTTCTCTGTCCTACAAATTGTGCTTGAACTCATTGTTAGCTATAGAAAAAAACTAAAAAAATATATATTTCAACTAAAGGAAAGTACTGGGAAGCAGTCACAGAATTTGACTGTATTAATTTTAGGATACATGGCAACCTCTAAATCTCAGTCTATAACAATATTACCTTTATGTTCATGAAGTCTGCAGACTGACTATGAGTCAGCTGATCGAGGTAGAGCTATCAGGTTCAGAACTATTCCAGTGTCTCTGATATTAGGCCAACTCACTGAAGGGTTGAAGGGGCAGTGATTACATAGGGAATGATCTCCTCATGATAGGTCATAGGAGTGCAGGATGCCAAGTCAAATCAGAGGAGCATGTTTAAGACCTCTCATCAATCGTATTACACTTGGCACACTTGAGTGGGAACCACTGAAAAGTTGCATAGCAAAAGGAATGAATGTATAATTTCGTAACAGGAAGGAATTCAAAAACTAGGAATCCAAATAGCTAAGCATGTATGATAATATTTACTGGTACTCCAAATTACTTAATCTTTATTTTCTACCTTTCTTTTAATGACCACTTTTCTTCAATCAATCAAATAAAACTTACTGAAATAAGATGATAATGATAATGGCAGAAAAACACAAACTGCTAATTTGACAGAAAAAAAATCACTTATGCTAGACACCTTGTGATTAGATATTCAAAAACTAATATAAGAAAGCACAGACATCAAGTACATGGACACCCAAGAAATATTAGGAGTAATTATAATTCAATAAAAATTTCAGTCATTGCTAAATCTTGCATTTAATATAGATGATTATTAGATATTAAAGTTCAGGTTAATTTAAAAGTTCTTTAGCCCAAAGCGATACCTATTCTAAATAACTGCCTTCCAATTTTTTGACTTATATGAATACCCCAAATAACACTTACAAACCAAAACTCCAGCATAATTTATTGAACTATACACATGATTTTCAAATTTTTCAGTTTATATGTTGTACTTCAATAAAAGTTTATTTTTAAAAAGTACACAGGAAAACAAAACAAAACACAGCATGGTGATAAACTACCTCCTTAAGTCAAGGGCTTGTACATATTTCAGAAACAAAGGGTTTGGCCTAAATTATCCCAAACATCCTTTTATATTAATGCTTATATCACTCTGTGAGTTGGTAGTAGTCTCATAAGTCCATCTATTAGACAGGAAACAGGCCAAGAAAATGTAAAAACTAGTACAGGATCTGTAGTCACCTGGCATGATTGCCTACACAGAAAATTCTAAGGAATCCAAAAAAAAGCTACTAGACTCCTGGCCAAGATGGAGGTGTAGGTAGATATACTTTGCCTGCTCGCACAACCAAAATGAGGACTATATCAAATTTAAAAACAAAAAATAACTAGAACTGCCACAAAAACAACTTTATGGAAGTCTGACAACCAAGGAGTTAAAGAAGAAACATTCACTCAGACTGGTAGAAGGAGCGGAGTCAGGCAGCCGGGTGTAGAGGACTCACAGCAAGGTGGCAGCTAGAGGACCGGGGTGGGCAAAGTGGGGGCTGGTAGACTGAGCAGTCCCACGTTCACGTGCAGATAAACCAGGAGGAGCAACTGGGGAGTGAGACATATCGCACATCCCAGGGTTCCAGTGTGGGAAAATAAAGCCTCAAAACCTGACTGAAAAACCTGTGGGCGCTGAGGCAGCAAGAGAAACTCCCAGACTCATAGGCAAGTTTGTTGGTAAGATCCACAGCATCCTAGAACATACACAAAACCACCCACCTGTGAATCAGAACCAGAAGGCCCAATTTGCTTATAGATAGAGGAGGAAGTGACTGAAAGCCAGCAGAGAGCTTAGCAAGTGGCATTGTTTCCTCTTAGACCCCTCCCCGACACACAGCACCACAAAGCAGCCAAGTGGGTTGCCCCTTCCTATGTAACAGTTCTGCCAAGAAAAAAAAAATATGGCCCAAATGAAAGAACAGATCAAAACTCCAGAAAAAAATACAACTAAGTGATGAAGAGATAGATAACCTACCAGATGCAGAGTTTGAAACACTGGTAATCAAGATGCTCACAGAAATGGTTGAGTATGGTCACAAAATAGAGGAAAAAATGAAGGCTATGAAAAGTGAAATAAAGGGAAGTATACAGGGAATCAACAGTGAAGGGAAGGAAGCCGGGACTCAAATCAATGATTTGGAACAAAAGGAAGAAATAAACAAACATTCAGTCAGAACAGAATGAAGAAACAGGAATTCAAGAAGTGAGGAGAGGCTTAGGAACCTCTGGGACAACTTTAAATGTTCTAACATCCGAATCAAAGGGGTGCCATAAGGAGAAGAAGAAGAGCAAGAAATTGAAAACTTATTTAAAAACATAATGAAGGAGAACTTCCCTAATCTGGCAAAAGAAATAGACTTCCAGGAAGCCCATGAAGCTCAGAGAGTCCCAAACAATTTGGACTTAAGGAGGAATACACCATGACACATCATAATTTCATTATCCAAGATTAAAGATAAGGAGCAGGAGAAAAGGAGAGAGTTACCTACAAAAGAGTTCCCATAAAACTATCAGCTGATTTCTCAAAAGAATCCTTGCAGGCAAGAAGGGACTGGCAAGAAGTATTCAAAGTGATGAAAAGCAACGACCTACATCCAAGGTTACTCTGTCCAGCAAAGTTCTCTTTTAGAATGCAAGGGTAGATAAAGTGCTTCTTCCCAGACAAGGTAAAGCTAAAGGAGTTCATCATCACCAAGCCCTTATTTATAAAATGTTAAAGGGACTTATCTAAGAAAAAGAAGATCAAAACTATGAACAGTAAAATGACAACAAACTCACAACTATCGACAACTGAACCTAGAAAAACAAAAACAAAAACAAAGCAAACAACTACAACAAGAATAGAATCACAGAAATAGAGATCACATGGAGGGTTATCAGCAGGGAGGGGGAGAATGGAGGAAAAGGTACACAGAATAAGAAGCATAAATGGTAGGAACAAAACAGACAAAGGGAGGTTAAGAATAGTATGGGAAATGGAGAAGCCAAAGAACTTACATGTATGACCCATGGACATGAATTAAGGTGGGGGAATGATAGTGGGTGGGATAGTACAGGGCAGAGAGGAATAAAGGGGAGAAAAAAGCGGGTCAACTGTAATAACAATAAAAAAATGTACTTTTTTAAAAGCTTCTAGAAAAAAATAAGTTAGGCAAACTCAAAGGTTAAAGCAGTGATTTTCAACCCTCTTCATCTCATGACACACAAACTAATTACTAAAATTCTGAGACCCACCAAAAATATATATTTTTGCTAATCTAAGGAAAAAATAGGTATAAATTTGATTCATTAACACCAGACTGCTATTGTTGTGTTGGCTGTTGTCCTTTTTTAAATTTGACAATCTAAGGAAAGACAGGTCAGTGCCCCTGACTAAACAGTCAGGTATTGCATGTATTAAAAATTTCTGCAGCACACTGACTGAAAATCACTGAGTTAAAGAGTCAATATAAGAGAGTTGAGAGTCTTTCTATATACTAGCAATAAACACTTGGAAAATATATTTTTTTAAAAAACAGTATTATTAAAATAGTGCCATTAAATATATAAAATTATGAATAAATGTCACAAAATCTGTACAACAGTACAATATTTGTATTGAAAACTACAAAACATGATGAAAGATACGATGTCTTTCCTCATTTTTTTGAATTCTTGTTTCTTCTTTCTGTTCCAGGTGAATGTTTATTTCTTCCTTTTGTTACAAATCATTGATTTGAATCCTGGGTTCCTTCCCTTCACTGCTAGTTCCTTGTATATTTTTCTTTATTTTACTTTGTATAGCCTTCACTTCTCTTTATTATTTTGCAATCATACTCAATCACTTCTATGAGCATCCCAATCACCAGTGTTTTGAACTTTGCATCTCATAGGTTGGATATCTCATCATCACTTAGTTCTTTTTCTAGAGTTTTGATCTGTTCTTTCATTTGGACCATATTTCTTTGTCTCCTCTATTTGGCAGCCTCCTTGTGTTTCTGTGTATTAGGTAGAGCTGCTTTGATTCCTCATGTTGACATATCTGTTATTTTTGTAAGGGGCAGAGCATTAGGTATTTGCAAGGGTGAAGCAATCTACTTTGCTGCTTTGTGGCGTCGTACATGGGGGGAGAAATCAAAGAGAGAATAATGTCTCTTTCTCAGCTCTTGCCCCTTTTTCAGTCACTTCCCCCACTTCCCATAATCAACTAGCACCCTTCTAGCTGCTTCTCTGGTGCTGATTCCCCAAGTGGGTTGGTTTGTACACTCTAGGACCCTGTGGGCCCTTTAAAAGGAATCTCCTGTGAGACCAGCAGTTTCTTCTGATGCTGCAATCCCCACTGGTTTTTGGAGTCAGAAGTTATAAGACTTTATTTCCTCAGTGCTAGAATCCTGGACTGCATGGTTGGCACTGAGGCTGGGGTTGCTCACTCCCCAGTTGTCCATCCTGGTTTTCATTTGCAGTAGTTGAATGTGAGACCACCTGCTCTGCTGGCCATGACCACCACCACCTAGCCACACACCCTCTCCACCCCAGCTGCCTATCTGCACCCCTCCTATCCATCTGGATCCATGTTTCTTCTTTAACTCCTTGGTGTTCACGCATCCATACAGTTCAATATTCTGGCCGTTCTGTTTTTTTTGTTTTTGTTTTTAGATTGGTTGTTATCCTTCTTATTGTTGTGCAAGGAGGGGAAACATGTCTACCTATGCCTCCATCTTGGCTGCAAGTCTGATTTTAAACTTTATATGTAAAAACAAAGGAACTTAGGATAGACAAGACAATTTTGAACATAGGAAAATAAAGTATGGCATCTCACAGAGCTTCATTTTGAAGACTAAGTGTAAAGTTATAGTAATCCAGAGAGTATGTGATATTGGCAAAAGAATGAACACAAAAATCAGTGGAACAGACTAGAGTCCCAAAAAGACCCACATAAATATAGTCAATTTTTGACAAAAGTGTAAGGTCAACTCAATGTCAAAAGGACAATCTTTACAACCAATGGTTTTAGAACTGTTGAATAGTCATATGTAAAAACATAAACCTATACCTTCACCACACTAAAAAATCAAATTAAAATGGGTCACAGACCTTAATAAAAAACCTAAAACTCTAAAACTTCTAGAAAAAAACACAAGAGAAAATCTGCAGGATCTTGTGTAAGGCAAAGACTTTTTTACAATGGACCCCCAAAAGAGGACCCATAAAACCTTATACATTGAAATTCACAAAAATTTAAAATTCTACGCTTTAAAATACACAGTTACAAAATGAAAAACCAGTACCAATTGAGAAACTATACTTGTAAAATACACATCTGATGAAGGACTGTTATTTGGAATGCAAGAACACATTTAATTCAGTAACAAGAGACTACCCCAATTTAAAAAACAGGTTACGATTTGAACAGATACTACACTAAGTAAGACATATGTCAGATAAGCATGTGAAAAGATGCTCAACATCTCTGATCAGCAGGGAAATGCAAACTAGGAGATGATACCAAACACCTAGTGAAATGGCTGAAGTTTAAAAATAAAATGCTGATAATACCAAGTGCTGGGAAGGATGAACTAACATATATATTGCTAATGAGAAAACCAAATGCTATACAACTTTGGGAAGCAGATGACAATTTGAATATAAATTCACAATATGACCCAGCAATCCAATACCTAGACATTTATCCAAAGGAAACGAAGACACATTGCCCTCCCCCAAATTTAAATAGTAGACTTATTCATAATCTCCAAAATCTTGAAACTATCCAAGTGTCCATCAACTGGTGAATGGTTAAGCGAATTGTGGGATATATATAATACAACATTACTCAGCAATTAAATAAAATAAACTACTGATAAAGGGAAAAAAAGTCCCAAAATAGATGAATCTCAAGAGCATAAAGCATACGGAGCCAGAGTCAAAAGGCTACGTAATGTATTGTTTCATTTATGGAACATTCTGAAAAATATGATAGTAATGGAAAACAGATCAGTAGTTGACAAGGATTTGGGACTGGGAGAAAGGACTGACTGCAGAAGAGCACAATGGAACTTTATATGATGATGAAAATAAGGTTTATTTGATTTTAGTGGTAGTTACCTAATCACTTGTTTGCAAAAAGTCATGCTACTATATACCTAAGAGAAATTTTACTGAATGTAAATTAAACTTCAATAAATCTGACTTTAAAAAGCCCCAAGAGAACTTTTTGATAATATGTTGAATGTATGCATATTTGTGACTTGCAAACTTTTCTGAGCGTTTTATTTCAATGAAATCCTATTTTTTTAAAGTATAGAGAAAAAACCAATAGTGTAGGTGATAAACTGGCCCCTAAACAAATATAATTGTGCTCAACCTAGTAATATACATAGGAACAATGCATAATTTCTCAAAAGGCTTTCATATATTTCTGAAACAAAGGGGTATAGCCTAAATTATTCCTAAGACAAGATTTATACTACTCTGAGTGTGCATCATTTCTCACAAATTTGGGTAATAGCAAAAAAAAAATGAGGCAAAGAAAGTTTAACTAATACAGGATCCCATAGTCAATTAGCAGAAGACAATAAGAAACCAAAATCCTTACTATACCTATAAGGCCCTACACGATCTGGCCCCACATACTAATTCTCTGACCTCATCACATCTCCCAACTTCTCTGGCTTTATCACTTCCCACTTCCTCCCTCAATTCACAAGGCTTCTGTCACAGAGCATTTCAGTTCCTTTGATCTGGACAAACTTATTATCAGCTAATGAATTTTGCTTGTTTCATCCACCTAAAATGCTTAGTCCCAGTATCTTTGCAAAGCTGGCTCTTTTGTCTTTAAAAGGTCAAATGTCACCTCCTTGGAAAGGCCTACCAGACTAATCTAAAGTTACCATCCACTGTTTTCTCCATCTTTCATTCTCTATCAGATAACCCTGTTTTATTTTCTCGATAGCACTTATGACCTGAAACTACCTGGTCTTTGTATTTGTCACACTACTCTACAACAGCAATTTTCAACCTTTTTTATCTCACGGCTCACATAATCTAATTACTAAAATTCTGTGGTAACACACCAAAAACTGTATTTTCTGCCAATCTGACAAAAAATAGATATAATTTTGATTCATTCACACTGGATGACTATTTTATTGTGTTGACCGTTGATCTTTTTTAAAAATTTGACAATCTAAGGGAAAAGAGGTCAGTGCCCCTGATGAGATAGATACTGCATGTTTTAAAAATTCCTCTGGCACACCAGTTGAAAATCGCTGCTCTAGAATGAAAGCATCATAACAAAAGGTATTTTTTGCCTTGTTTACTGCACTTGCCCCTCAGTCTTACCGAAACCTGGATACTGGTGTGCCCCTGGGTGGGTGGGGGTGGTATAGCTGACTCAGGCTGCTAGTCATCTTTGGAAGCCCAGATCTGGCCCTTCCATCTACAAACCCTATTGGTGTTTTCTTCTCACAATCACTGTCTCAGCACAGAAAGAACAGCTTTTCGTACAGAGACAAGGATCTCCAGACACAGTTGAAGGAAAGTAGTGAAAGCAGGCATCAGAGAGGAAAACTCAGCTTCCCCCTACAATGTCTGCATCAATGAGATACAAATAGAAAGGAATCTTAGCGAGATAAATGTTTTAAATGTAATCTACATGAAAAAGCCTTGCAGGGGTATCCAACCTTTTGGCATCTTTGGGCCATACTGGAAGAAGAGTTGTCTTGGGCCATACATTAAATACACAAACACTAACAAAAACTTATGAGCCAAAAAAAAGGGTTTAAGTAAGTTTATGATTTTGTGTTGGGATACATTCATAGCCATCCTGAGCTGCATGTGGCCCGTGGGCCATGAGTTAGATACCCTTGCTTAGAGGGAACACTAATCTTATTTTGTAGGAGAGAGATCACAGAGGAGAGACAGACAAATCATGAATGTAAGGACTGTAAGAAAGCCTTTGGTAACCATTATTCCCATTAGAGTCATGGGAGATTTCAAAATAAAAATAAACTTCTTTAAATATTTTCAGAGCAGGAAAGCATCTGGGCTATAAGTTATCCCTAAAATGTACATGAGATCTCACAATGAAGACAAACTTTAATAAGGTAATCAGAGTGGAAAATTCTTTAGAAACATCTGTAGTCTTATGGTACACACAAAAATACATACTAAGAAGAAACTCTATGAACACAAAGACTTATGGAAAGCCTACAGCCAAATCACTCATTTTACTACTCACCAGAGCATCCCTCCACACCGGGGAGAAACTCTACAAATGCAATGACTGAGAAAAAGCCTTCAGTAGGAACATTAAGCTCACAATGCTGAAGTGAATACACACCAGAGAGAAACACGATGACTATAATGAATTCAGAAAAGCCTTCAAAAGTAACTTTATTTAACCTTACTGAACACATGAGTACATCCTAGTCAGAAAACATATGAATGCAGTGACTACGGGTAAGTTACCAAAAGTCACTCATCCCATTGGAAAATTGTGCACACACACAGTGAAGAGAAACCTTTTATATGCAATGAATGTGAGAAAGGCTTCAATGGTCCCTTTCACTTTTACAGACACACAAGAATTCACACTGAAGAGGAACCTTATTAATGTATACAACGTGGGAAAGCCATCAGCCCCAAATTTTAACTTGTTTTACATAACAGAATTGATACAAAGAAATAGTATGAATGTTTCACAAATACCAGCAAGGCTATATATTTGAAAAATGTAACTACGTTCCAGTTCCAGAAAAGACAGAACAAGCATATTCTACTTTTACTTGCCCACTGAATGCAAATACAAACCCTTGAAAGGTTGCATAGACCTCACTTCCAGTTTCCAAAGAAGAAAGGAAAAAAAACCCAAAAACCCCAAATGAAGTTCACAGTCCAGGGTTATAGGCTCACCAAAAGACCTAATCACAGAACTTAGAATGCTTTCCCTCCACACACCTTACAATTACATTACTATTTACCACATCATATTACCCAGTACATGTTGTCCACTTTTCAGCAGAAACTTACAAGACATAGTAAAAGGCAAAACACACAGTTTGAAGAGACAGACATACATCAGAACCAGACCCAGATACAGCAGGGATGTTGGAATTTTCAGACTGTGAATTTAAGAAATCAAATACTTAGGTATAATTCTAAAATAATATGTACAAGATACATATCAGAAGAACTACAAAACTCTAATGAAAGAAATCAAAGATCTAAGTAGATGGAGAGAGAGTTTAAATTCTGGATAGGAAGAATCAATATTGTCAAAATGTCAGTCAGTTCTTTCCAAACTGACCTAAGAGAACAGATGCAATTTCAATTAAATCCCAAGAAGTTATTTTTGCTGATATTAACAAGCTGATTCTAATGTTTACATGGAGAGTCAAGGAACCAGAATAGCTGACTCAATATTTGAAGGGGATTGCAAAATGGACTGACACTACTGAACTTCAAGATCTAATATAAAGCTAGAGTGATCGAGGCAGCGTGGTACTATGAAAAAAAAATAAACAAACAGATCAATGGAACAGAATAGAGAGCCCAGAAATAGGCACACATAAATACAGTCTTTGTCAAAGAAGCAAATAGACAATACAATGGAGAAAAGATAAACTTTTCAACAAACAGTGCAAGGACAACTGAACATATACACAAAAAAAATTTAAAATGGCCCTCATACACCTCACAAAAAAATTAACTGAAAATGGATCATGTATCTAAATGTAATATGCAATACTATAAAACTCCTGGAAGATAACATACGAGAAAATATATATGACCTTAGATATGGCAGTGACTTTTTAGATACAATCCATGTATCTAAAAGGCATGATCCATGAATGAAATAATTGATAAGCTAGACTTCACTGAAATTCAAAACAACTTTTCACCCTGACCAGTGTGGCTCAGTTGGTTGGGCAGTGTCCCACAAAGCGAAAGGTCACCAGTTCGATTCCCGGTCAGGGTACATGCCTACGTTGCAGGTTTGGTCCCCGGTCAGGGCACATGCAAGAGGCAACCAGTTGATGTTTCTCTCACATCAATGTCTCTCTCCCTTCCCCACTCTCTAATAAATAAACAAATATTTAACAACAACTCTGGAAAAGATACTGTCAAGAAAATATGAAAAACCTCAGACTAGGAAAGATATTTGCAAAAGACACATCTGATAAGGAGCTCTTACCCAAAATACACAAACTAAACAAAAAATTGTAAAACATAGGCAAAAGATATGAATATCCACCTCACCAAAGAAGGTATATAGATGGCAAATAAAAACATAAAAAGATATTCACCATTACATGTCATTAAAAAGTTGCAAATTAAAACAACAATGAGATATCACTCACTACACACCTATTAGAATAGTCAAAATCCAAAACACTGACAACACCAAGTGCTGACAAGTATGTGGAACAGGAACTCTCATTCACTGCTGGAAGGAACACAAAATGGTCAATCTACTTTGGAAGACAATTTGGCAATTTCTTACAAAATTAAACATACTCTTACCTTACAATCCAAGAAGACTGTTCCTTGGTATTTACCCAAATGAGCTGAAAATTTATACAAAAATACTGCACATGGATATTTACAGCAGCTTTGTTCATCACTGTCAAACTTGGAAGCAATCAAGATGTCTTTTAGTAAGTGAATGAGTAAATAGATTGTGGTGCATCCAGACAATGCAATATTGTTGCACTGCTATAATATCATTGCTAGAAAGAAATGAACTATTGCAGCATGAAAAGACATGGAAGAACCTTAAATGCATCTTATTAAGTCAAAGAAGCCAATCAGCAAAAAGTACAAATTGTGTAATTCCAACTGGAATTATGGTATTCTGGAAAAGGTAAAACTATGAAAACAGTAAAAAGATCAGTGGTTTCAAGGATTGAGGGGAAAGAAGGATGAATAGTCAGAATTTTTAGGCCAGTTGAAACTATTCTGTATGACACTATAATGGTGGATACATGCCATTATACAATGGTCAAAATCCACAGAATGTACCACATCAAGGGTGAACCCTACTGTAAAATACAGACTTCGGGTGATTACAATGTGTCGACGTAGGCCCATCTGTTGTAAGAAATGTACCACTGTGGAACGGGATGTTAACAGAGGAGGCTGTGCAAATGTGGGTACAAGAGGCATATTGGAATTCTCTGTACTTTCTATTCAATTTTAATCTAAATTATATAATCTATTATTTAAAAATTAAACACATAAACATAAAAGCAAAAAAGGATGCATTATCTGAGAGAGTGTGAAAATAAATAGTAGTGGGTAGATGGGGAAAGGAACAGAGAATATGCAGTCCCACTTAACTGGTAGTGTATTTACCATGTTTCTTCCTCAGGTTGGCCTGGCCTGGACTCAAAGACAACCCAAAACTTATACTTGTACACTGGGTAAGGAAAAACTCCAAGAAAATCTCTCCCTTTCTGGTGAATAGCAGGAAAGGGGACCCTTCTCAGTCTGAGAGACTAGGGGGAAACCCTATTTTTTCCCAGCCTCCAGGCAATTCCACAGCGGCAGCAGCAACAGAGAGGTAGTAGTGGTGACTGGACAGGTACCTGAAATTCTGAAAGAAGGGAACCTTTTTCTCTGACTCAAGAAACTGTGATCCCAAGAGTGTAAATCAAATCCTCATTGCCTTTTCCCCCTCCCTGGTCCTCTCATCACTTAGCTTGGATGCAGACACAGCTGCAGGAAATGAACAGCAGAACAGAAAAACCAGTCTCTGTTTTTCAGCCTGAACATAAGAAGGGAGGTCCTGGGGAGCTGGAAAGTATTGGTGAGATTGCGGTGAGGTGGGATAGCAAAGAAAAGCCCATCAAGTTGTGTATGAACTTCTGGGCTCATCTATGAGTTCTGCAAACATGGATCTGGAGCTAAACAATATACCACAGGCTTTGAGAACACAGCAACAAGATACAGCACCACTCTGATCCCAGCATTGATACTGGGTCACTGCAAGTGCTTAGAAAACTAAATGGACACATTAAGACTACAGCCCCCAGAAGGCAGTTGGGAACCTCTGTCCTGAACATAACTTGGTTGACTGGTCACTGACACACACATGTATACACACAAATCAACATTCTCCTTAGATTTTAAATGAAACCCAGGGTCTCACATCATAATATTCAAAAGGTCAGGATATAACCCAAAATTATATGGCATATAACAACAGGAAAATCTCAACTTGAGAAAAAGTCAATAAACAGATGCCATTCCTGACATTACACAGATGTTAGAATTAAAAACCAGGCCCTGAACGGCATAGCTCAGATGACTGGAGCATTTTCCCATAGACAGAAAGGTCAAGGCACATGCCCAGGTTGCAGGTTCAATCTCTGCAATCGGTATTTCCAATATCCAATCGATATTTCTCTCTCACATCAATGTCTGTCTGTCTATCTCTCTCTCCCCCTTCCTCTCTCTCTAAAAAGCAATGAAAAATATCCTTGGGTGAGGATGAAAAATAATAATAATAATAATAAAATAGAAATAAAAACTAAAGACCTTAGAGCAACTATTACAACATTTGAGTAAGTAAAGGCAAACATCCTTGAAAAGAACAGAGAAGATAGAAATCTTGTGTGTATTGTACACATAAAACGCATCTCCCTTCAGACTAGCCACATTTCAAGTACTCAACAGCCAAATGTAGTCAATGACTGTGTACTATATTGTACAGTGAAGTTTTAGACCTACATCCAAAATCAAGTTCAGTCTCTAAAGTAAAAGTGTGGTCCAATCACTAAACACTGGAAAGATCCAAGGTTGATAACTCTTACATATATCCCCATTTGTCTTTATGGTTTATGCATTAGTTGGACAGAACTTGGAAAATGACAGTGAATTTTTTACTCCTACTGCTGCTACTGTTTTAAATGTGGTTTTGTAGCTAAAGCAAATCAATATACCCCTGGCACCTGGTTTAGATTTATTGACTTGATAATGAGATCACCATAAGCAGTATGCATTCAGCTATCAGAATCAGCTGTACATTTTCATTGCCCTACCTTCTGTTAGTCCTGCTCTAGGTAGTAATCTAATCCACAGGGACCTTAACTGTTTTTCCATTCCATCGGCCACCGTGCTGGTCTACTACACTGATAATTTCATGCTGATGAGACGTGGGGAACAGGAAGCAGTAACTGATCTAGATACTGTAGTAAATAAAACACATGTATGTCAGAGGGTGGGAAGTAAATCCCACAAATTCAGGTCTTCCACATTGGTTAAATTTCTGTGAGCCTTGTGGCCTTTAGCAACCCAAGAGAACCCTTCCAAGGTGAAGAAGTTACTGCACCTTCTCTCTCTCTTACTAATGACAAGGATGTACAATGTCCCTTGGATTTTTTTCACTGTATAAATGTTTATTGTTATATAAGGTAATACTAAAATTACTGTTGTTAAAAAAAGAAATCACTGTTGTTAATAAAATGAAATTTATATTATTAAATAAAAATATAAAAATTACTGCTATTACAGACCATTAAAGATACGCAAAATTGAGTGTCTAATCCAAAGCTGAGCCCTTGGATTTTTGAAGCAACTTGTACCTCCTGGGTAATGCCACTATGAACCATTTACCAAGAAGACTGCTGGGTATGAGGAAGGCCCAAAACAACAAAAGGCTCAGAAACAAGTATGGGCTGCTGTGAAAGCTGCTTTGCCACTTAGGTAATATAACCCACTATATCCGTGTTGCTTGAAATATCCATGGCAGATAGAGATTTTGTATGGTGCTTACTGCAGAAATTTAGGTAAATCTCAGAGCAAACCTCTAGTGTTTTACTTTAAAACTATGCCATCCTGTGCAAGTAACTATTATCCTTTTTTTTTTCGAAAAACAGTTCTGGCTTACCACAGGGCCTTACAATGAACGCCTGATCATGGGCCACCATTTTACCATGTGACCTGGACAGCCCACCATGAACTAAGTACTGTTGGACCAACAAAGCAATGTGGTTGTTGTACAGTATAGCACTTCATCACCAAAAGGAAATGTACATGAGCTCAGGCTTGAGCAGGTCCTGAGACATAAATAATTTTCATGAGCAAGTGGCCTAGAGGCCCAAGGTTCCTACTACTATATTCCTCCTTTTCTCTCAATCTGATTACATTTGATTTTTTGAAGAATTCTCTGTGAGGATCTCCTGGCAGGGTGACAGGGCGGTAACCAGGCTTGTTTACTGACAGCTCTGAATGATAACATGAGGATGACGACAACACTACAACCCTACTCTGGGGCAGTCCTGCAGGGGTGTCCAACCTGTGGCCCCGGGCCACATGCATCCCAGGATGGCTATGAATGCGTCCCAACACAAAACCGTAAATTTAAAACACTATGAGATTTTTTTGTGATCACATGTTGCAATGTATTTAATGTGTAGCCCAAGACAACTCTGCTTCCAGTGTGGCCCAGAGATGCCAAAGGTGGGACACTCCTGAGTGGTGAAGGGAAATCCTTCTTGGCAGAAATGTGAACAGGGCGAACAGGGTGCCTAGTTGTTCATTTTGCCTGCGAGGAGAGACGAAAGAGGCGCTGCTCTACACTGACTCATGGGTAGTGTCTGATGATACCACTGGATGTTCAGGGCTCTGGAATGAGTAATTAGAAAGTTGGTGACAAGGAAACTGGGAGATGAAGTATATGGACAGACTTCTTTAAAAGGGCAAAGAGTATGACGTAATTTACACCCCGTATAAATGTTTACCAAAGAGCAAACTCTGCAGAATAGATGCATAATAACCCAGTAAATAAGATAACTGGTTTGGAGGACTCAGCCAGTATCTTTACCTAACTGTCCCATTCTTGCCAATGGGCTCCTTAACAAAGAGGCCGTGGTAACAGGGGTTGAATTTATACACGGGCTTGGCAATAGCGACTTCTACTCACTAGTGCCAGTTTGACAATAACCACAGCTGAGTATCTAACCTGCCAACACTCCATGCATGTTATATGCACTAGGGAAGAGGTAGGCGGATGCCACCAATATATGGTACCATTTGTGGGTGGTTAGCCAATTATCTCTCTACTCATTTCCAGCCCCTGGTGGTTTCCCCTCCCTTCTTAATAAAACAACTATGAATTTAAAATAAATTTTGTTTATAGTGTGAAAGTTTTCAGGTTGTCTTAGTCTGCCCCCTTGTGGGAACCAGCTCTTCAATCTCTCACTAGGAATAAAATTTATTAAATCCAAACTGCTCCTCAAACAAAAGAAAACAAAAAATATATGTATTTCCTCAATAATACTTTTACCCCAGGCTTTACTAATAGGTTCCTTCCTCATCCTTTGTTATCCAACTGTTTATGAACTTTCATCAAAATTTATAAAGTCTTTCAAAGAGGTTTTTCTGTTATCTCTTACCAGAAAAATTTGAACAATATATTAAATCAAAATCTTTCTAGATGTCATACATATCTTTCCCAAACTTTCTAGCTGCCATGCTTTTATTCCCTTTCTTTCATAGACAAGAATAAGCAACAATTACCTTCTACAAGGCTTCCAGTATTAATTAAAATATTTAATATGTTGTAACACAAAATGTGCTTGAGGGTGCATATTCCCAGAGTTTCAGATGAATCTAAACTTTTTAAAAAGATTTTATTTATTTATTTTAGAGAGATGGAAAAGGGAGGGAGAAAGAGAGGGAGTGAAACATCAATGTGTGGTTCCCTCTAGTACACCCCATACTGGGAATATGGCCTGCAACCTAGGCGTGTGCCCTGACTGGGAATCAAACTGACGATGATTTGGTTTGCAGGCCTACGCTATATCCACTGAGCTACACCAGCCAGGGCCGACTAAATAAACTTTTATGAATCACTTTGAAAATATGAATACTCTTAGATAAGGGAATAGTCAAATAAATACGGATTTACTTATACTATGGACCATTATAGAGGCTATAAGATATTAGAATTTAAGTATGTCCCTGGCAATATGGCCAAGTTATACTGTTAACTGTGGGAGAACAGAACTAAAATCATGTTTTATTTTAAAAAAATTTAAAATTAATGCATACACACACCACATACTTGCATATATCAGTGTGAGCTCAGTGACACATCCCTAGCATCCCAAGATAATAAGAAATTGTTGGCTAGAGGGCCAAATCAAGTTTAATTTTATGGAAGAAAAGTATTACACAAAGAATAATTAACAAGAAGTTAAATCTATGAAGAAATACAGGACTAGAAATAAAGACAATTCAGAGGAATTTATCATTTAAGGTCAAATCTTTCATTTCAATTCTTATCCAACCACCAACAAACAAATTTGTATTTTAAATATCAGAATGAAAAGGTTATAAATATATGGTACTAACAACTCTGATATGAATGAAACTTTGAGTGCAGATCGGTATAAAGCCTAATTATTCCTTACTGAAAATAATAACTACTTCAGAGTAGTACTCTGAAAAAATAAATAGAGATGATATGAAAGCATCTAGCCCACACATGAGGTCAGTCCAGAAGGTATCCAGCCACGTAAGGTGAAAAATAGAGACATTTATTGAAGAAGATACAAGAAACATTCGTACTCAAGACAAGAATGCCTCAGTCCCCTTTCAAAGAAGGCACCTTAGGACCTCCCAAAGTTCTCCTAATTGCCATCAGTTGCCCAGTTGTATTTTCCTGAATCTCATTGACAGCCTGAAATCTCTTTCCTTTCAAAGATGATTGTAGTTTTGGGAAAATCCACAAGTCACAAGGTGCCAAATATGGGCTGTAGGGAGGCTGAGTCACCTGGGGGATTTAATGTTTCTGCACAAGATGTGATGCATGAGCAGGCACACTGTCGTGATGAAGCTGCCAATCACCAGTTGCCCATAGCTGCAGCCTTTTCAATCCAAATAGTTTCCACAGGGGAACGTTCAAGCTTAATGCAAAATCTGATGCAGATTCATTGCTCTGCTTGCTTAGTCATTTTGGATGCAGCAGTCATACAGTAAACTTGCTCACTCAACAGTGTCTACTGCCCCTACTGACTAGTACAGTGAAGTCATCATTGTTTATCAATGCGCGTTCCAGTCCACTCTGCTTGGCTGCTAGGTTACACTGATGTCACACAAGGTGTTTTTGTTATAGTAACAATAGCAGAATTTTTAGACAGGCCTTGTATTATTAAATGGTATGTTTATTTTCTTTATTCCTAAAGCAATCTATTTTGAAAGTTAAATGATTTTTAATCATAGTGATAAACTACTAAAACAAAAAAATAATTTCACATGTGTAATTTCTCTATACTATCTATACTCTTACATTGAGATAAAGAAATTATACATGGAATAATAAAATAATCTTCCTTATTCTATTTACTAAGACACTGCTGGCTTAATAAAGCAATCTTTATAACTTACCAGTCTGAAAATAAATTGTGTATGAGAGCATGAACATCTCATTTCTACTAAATATTTTATATATTTACAAGGAAAGAAAAAGAATCAGAAGATAGCATATTTGACAATTTAGTACATTATTACTACAGACACACCAGCATGTACTTACCAGAGAAAATTAACTCTAGAAATTTTCTAAGAGAATTTTCAAAGAAAATGGGCATCATGAAAAGCCAAACATTATACATTTCCAGCACAAGCTGGTCATGGGCACTATTATATCAATACACACCTTGTATATCAGAGCTTGATAATGCCTGTATAATGAGATTTTTGTAAAAGTGAATCAAAATTGGGTTTACACCAAATTACATTGGCTTGTGCACCTGTTTACTGTATAGAATCAAAAAGTTTAGTTCATGTATGAATGACCTCTCCATGAAAAAAATCATTTGATGTAAAAATTAAAGCTAGTACAACAACAAAACAATTCTGATGAAGTAACCCATGATTTCCGAAAGACAGAACCAGAATTCCTAGAATTGATGAGCTTCCTTCATCAATTTGATGGCCTAAATGCAAGACACTGGCACTGTGCTAGATGCAAAGATTCTATTGTTACTGAACTCCTAGATTATTATGAAAAACAGAAATCCAACAAATAAGACCAAACAGTGAATAATATAACACAATTAAATTGGAAAGCAGAAAACAACCACCCAACCTTAGAGGGCCATACTGGGGTTAAACTGGCACATCAGTTTTACTGACAAATTTCAAGATCCTCATTTGTACAGAAATCAATAGTTGGTACCTTATTTTGCCATGAATAATGCATACTTTTTGCCCAAATTATTTAGGGAAAAATAAAAATGTGCATTATACATGGGTAGTACTAATTCTTTATCTATATAAATGTTTTTAATTTTTTAATTTATGCTTATGCATAAAAGTGTAACTCTAGAAAATGATAATGATATCCATATGCAAAGTAATACCCTGGAATAAGATAATTAGTTTTTTTTCTAAACAGAAATAAATAACAAATTTAATTAAAAAATTAAAACAGAAGATTTTTTTTTCCTGTAAGTTTGGGTCCAAAACACGGGTTGCATTATGCATGGGAGCACACTATACAGCAAAATATGGTAGTTTGAGAAACTACCTACATTCAACATAGTTCTCACATTGCTTTACTTTTTCAGTGACATAACAGAAGTGGATGTCAGATCAATTATGTTGCCAGGGCACATCCACATACTTTCCTAAGCACACTTAGTGTGAGATATTTGCTCATTTTTCCATTCAATGAATACTGATAAATTTTTATATGCAAGTGTTCTAGAAAAACAGTGGTGAACAAGACAAAGTCTCTGCTCAAATGAAACCTATTTTCTAGTAGTTGAGACAACAGTAAACAAGTAAATAAATAATTAACTCCAGACAGTGATGCCTACTATGATGGTGATGGCCGGGTATTTGGGTAGGATGGTCAGAGAAGGCTTTTTTCACCTAAGCAGAAATCTATGGTCATTTAGTCAAGAAAGAGTAAGTGTACAAGCCTTGCAAAGAAAACATTCTTAACATGTGTAAGCAAAAAAAGGCCAGCACAGATGAAACAGAACTGATAATGGAGGAAATGAGAGAACATAAAGTATTAGGAAAAGGGCAACTCAGGTAGGGTCATGTAAGAAATGATAAAGACTTTGGAGTTTGTTCTAAATGTGATAGGAAGCCACTGGAAAATTTTTTCAAGTTTGGGGAAATACAAATGCACAATAGACTATATGTTGACAATGATGAAAATAATAAGGACATATTATAGTAGTAAAGAAAAATGATGGTAGTTCAGACTGAAATAGCAACAATATAGGTGATGGGAAAGTAACAGAAAATGTATTTTTAAAAGAACAAATTCTTAAAGCATTATAAAACAAAACAAAAAACCAATAATGTAAGAGAAATGTTAAGAAATCCATGGAAAACAGAAACTAGATGCAATCAGATTGAAAAACAAAATCATAGCCCAGAGCATCTGGTAGGAAGATGATGAGGTTGTTTCCAGGTCTGTTTTAAACACAGAGGCAATAGATACAAGAAGCAGGAAGTGCCAAGGGGCAGCAATGTGAATAAGAGGGGTGGGACCTGATTCAGTCCTAGTAGTCAAGCCCTCTCCCATCTCCTACATTTGATAAGCAGAAGACTTGAGAGGTCTCTGCCCCTAAAGTAGAGTGTGTGGGGGTGGGTATATCTGAGTCAGAATTCACTGTATCCAAGAGACAGATCAGAGGGCCATCTAGCTAATTAACACACAGGAAAGAACATTCGTGCTCAAAGGATAAGACACCTCACCAGACACCTTACCTTACCTGTCTATTACTATTAGAGAAGAGACATTACATAGAAACTATATCCACAATCGGGTACGGCAGTTTATCATGCATTATGCACCTATATGGGCATATCAGTTGTT
Organism: Carollia perspicillata; assembly: GCA_004027735.1. NCBI lineage: Eukaryota > Metazoa > Chordata > Mammalia > Chiroptera > Phyllostomidae > Carollia > Carollia perspicillata. The sequence continues at coordinate 23,599 of PVKM010003846.1, forward strand.
TAAAATTATTGTTTGTTCTGAATAGACTGCCATCTGTTCTGGTTGGTTGAGTACTCATTACCAAATATTTTGAGTATCATCCCTCCATATAGGCACACACAAAATATAATAAAATGAAAGGGCTCGTGTTCTGGATTAATATGGAATATGTGCACTACACCTTAAATGCTGTAACTGACACCCTGAATGTAAATGAAAACCCTGGAAAGAAGGGTGAAGCAGCAGTCTGAGGACTCGGAAAAGAAAATAGTAGCAGGCAAACTGTGGAAGGAAACCAGACTTGAAGGACAACAAACTCAGTGGTGCATTTCCCATTGTTTCTTATGTCCTCAAATTTCCAGCCTAAACTCAAAGGAAATCCAAATCCTGGAACTACACACCAGGGACAAACAGAAAGATCCAACACAATCTTCTCTTCTGGTTACAGTGTGAATAAGGTGGGGGAGGGGGATTGTATATGGGACAGAGAGAGAGGAAGAAATCCCTGGCTTTTTTTCTTTTTACCTTTCTCCTCCAGGTCTGCCCCCAGGTAACCCCGTTTTACTTCTGGCAGCTGCCCCTGAGGGAATACTTAAATCTCCAAGGAAGGGGAATCCTCTCTACCAGAGGACCAGTGGTATGAGGCATGTGATAAAATTGCAGGGAAAAACAGATAAATCCACATTTACAATCTGAGATTTCAATATTCCTCTCCTAATAACTGACAGAATAAGCATATAGAAAAATCAGCAAGGAAACAGAAGACTTGAACAACACTATCAACTTGACCAGACTGACATTTATAGAACCTTCCATCCTCGAAGAACATGATACACATTTTAAGTGCACACAACACATTTAAGATAGATCATTTCATGGGCCATTATTCAAGTATCAATAAAAAATCATTCAGCTCAAAGAATGGGTGTTCTTCAACCACAATGAAATTCAAACAGAAATCAATATGAGAAAGATATTTGGAAAATTCTCAAATGCTTGGAAACTACATCAACACATGTCTGAATAACACCCAGGTTTAAAAAAGAAATCAAAGGGGAAATTAGACACTACTTTGAACTAAATAAAAATGAAAATACTACTCATCCAAGTATGTGAAATGCAGCTAAAGCAATTCATAGAGGGAACTTTATAGCACTAAAATTCCTATATTAGAAAAGAAAGTTTGTATATCAATGACCTCTGCTTCTACATTAAGAAACCACTAAAAGATAAAATTAAACCCAAAACAGTCAGAAGAAAGGAAATAATAAAGCAGAAATCAATAAAATAGAAAACAGGAAAGCAATACAGAAAATAAGTGAAACTGGAAACTGATTTTTTGAGGCCAATAAAATTGATATACCTGTATTTAGAATGAGCAGGACAATAATAGAGAATACCCAAATTTCCAGTATTAGTAACGAAAGAGGGACATCACTACAGCTTCTACAGATTTTAAAAGATCACTCAGGAAGAAACAGATAATTCAAATAGTCATATATTTATTAAATAAATTCCATTTGTATTTTTAAATTTTTCCACAAAGAAGAATGAAGTAACAGCAATTCTATACAAAATATTCCAGGAAATTGAAAAGGAGGGAATATTCCTCAACTTTCAACTAATTCCATTAGACCAGCATTGAACCCTGATACTAAAGTCAGACAGACATTTTAAGGTAAGAAAATAAAAGATCAATATCCCACATGAACACAGATGCAAAAATAATTAAAATTGTTTTAGCAAATAAAATCTAGCAACCATACAAAACAGGCCACACAGGCTGTATCTGTTCACCCTGCTTTAGAGCACTGCTTCCTAACTACAATGGTCCGAATCAAATAGCGAAAATATTACACAGAAGTAGACTAAACTGACAAGGTTTACTACTGGAGATGAATGACATGGACATCAGCTACCCCACACCCTGCCCCAAGGACTGGACTTATTTTAACATCTCCTTTCCTACACATTGTTTTCCATTGAGTTTACAATTTTTTCCACTTATTAGTTTATGTATTTATCACCAATTCAAACCTGAGCCTTTTGTCTAAAACTTTTCTAAAGATAATTCAATGTATCAGTTGTCTCAGTCTCATTTCCTGCGGATGTCTTCTAACGTACTAGAATCTGGTCTGGTTACCCTCTGTCCCTGTCTTTTCATTGTTATCCTGAAGATTTCTTCACTTTCTCCTTCATTAAATTTCCCATTTTCTGTAACCCATTTCTTTTTATTTGCTGAATTTTTCATTTTGATGGATCATATTCTCCAACATATTCCTAGAAAAGAGTACAAGGCAGGCAGGAAAGAAAAGCCTTACATCTTAAAATACCTTATTTTTATATCTGATTAATAGTTTCAATACATATGAAATGCTAAGGTTGAAATTATTTTTGTTCAAAACTTTTAAAGTGACTCCATTTTTCATTTGGTTTCTAATGCTACCACTGAGATGTCCAAAGCTGACTGATTCTTCTTAATTTGTATATGACAAGTTTTTTCCTCTCTGGAAGGATGAAAAGATCTATTTGGCCTAGTAATTTGAAATTTCACCACAATGTGTCTTTGTTTGTGTTTATATTCATCCATTGTACTAACACTCAGTAAGCTTTTAAACCAGGAACCTCAAGTACACGAAAATTCTCTTGAAACATTTGTTGATTATTTCTTTCCTATTTTCTCTGTTCTTTCTTTTTGTAACAACTATCATTTAAATATTGAAATTCCTGGACTGGTCCTGTAAGTTTCTTAACACTCCTCACTTCTTTTCTATAATCTTTGTCTTTTTGCTCAACTTTTTCAGAGAGTTCTTCAACATTAAATTTCTAATACTTCTACAAAGCTTTTGATCTCTGCTGTCAGAATTTTAATGTTGAAAGCCTCTTTTAAAGATCAGAATATTATTCTTTTATATTATCTCCTTCTCGTTTCATGGCTATATTCTTTTCTCTTATTTCCCTGAGGATGTTAATAATGGTTCTATTATTTCCCTCTGCAAAATTTCTGTTCCCCATCTTTCACACATTAGGTTTCTTTAAATATCTCATAAACTTTGTTTAGCTGCTTATATTTAGGATATAATAGGGCTCAAAGGCTGATTGGGAGCTTTGATGCATAGAGTGATCTAGCTGAGCTGTTTATTTAAGAAATCTCTGGTGACTACATTTATGTCTTTTTTTTTTTAGCCATATTCCTCAAATGACTAAGTAATGAGTTAAAATTTCCAAATCAACCTGTGAAAAACTATTTTATAAAAGTAATACAACTCTAAAACTTGAGAAGAACAAAGTTGAAGAAAAAAGGGAACAGGATTATAGCATATATGAAACAGGAGCTTTTAGAGGATTAAAACACCACACATTGATATACGTAAGTTTTGTTTATTGGTAAGTAAAGTGTATCTAAAACCAAACATAGTAATGACTGCCTAAAATTTTGTAATGTATTAATGATTTTAGGCTCTCAATTCTCATCCTCTTAAGAGATCAGTTCATTCACTCAGCAATATTTTTTCATTAACTACCCTATACCAGGAACTCACTACTAACACTGAAAATACAACAATGGATAAATCAGACAAAAATCTCTGCAGTCATGGAACATTCATTCTAGTTTTGAACACAAAAAATAAAATAAATACAAAGCTGATAAGTACTGTAAATAAAAAAGAAAAAGCTAGTCATGTGATTTTTAAAAAGGTAATTAAGGGCAAGACCTATCTGAAAATTTCACTGATACAGAATATTTTTACCTTCTTTGGAAGCTGTCACTTCAAAAAAATTTTTTTAAAGCCTATGATAAATTTTAAGCAAAAAAGAAAAATAAGAAAATCCTAATTTAAGACAGTAATTATAAACAAAAGTCAATTTTTCTAAGAGCTAAGACTACAAAGAGGACATTGATGAAATTTTAAAAAGCCACTGTGATGACACTCCAACAAATGTTACTGTTAAAAATTTGTTGATACTTCTAGTTATATTCTGAACATATACCACAATGCTCCAAAATTACTTAAAACTTTAATATAATTTAAAAAATGACATGAGACTATTTCTTCATTTTCTTTTAGCTTGAACAAATGATATCATATGAACTTTAACACTGTAACATTTAAAGCCCTAAATTTAAAGCCCTAGAATAATAGCTAAACTAGACCCAGTGAAAACCCCAGGCCTCAGATCAAGTACTAGGAAGGTATGGCTGATATCTTCTTTTTAATATAATAATCAATTCAATGAAAATTTACCTTGCCCAGAGCGGCTTTGGCGTGAGTCTACACTTGACTGTCTTCGATCCGGTGGTTCCTCGCTCCCTCCATCTGCATAAAATGAGAAAAAGTATAAGCAAATAGATATTCTCTGGTTCTGCCTGTATCTTAAAATTAGTCTATCTATCATTTGTTTTCACTTCTTATCATTTCAATCATTAAAATATTTGAGGATATTTCCTATATAAAACAAAGGTGTTTACCCTTAGGTTTTTTTGTGGAGATAGTTTACCTTCCCTTTATAAAGGGTGTTCTTTACTTATCCACATACATATACACTCTACTTTGCATAAAATGAAACAATGTTATCAACTCTGAAGTTTATTCACAGAATTCTAGAGGTTTTTAAAAAGATTTTATTTATTTACTTTTAGACAGAGGGGAAGGGAAGGAAAAAGCGAGGGAAACATCAATGTGTGAGAGAAATGCCCACTGGTGGCCTCTTGCAAGCCCCCAACCAAAGAACTGGCCCACAACTCAGACATATGCCATGGAGAATCAAGCCAGCAACCTTTTGGTTTGGAGGACGACACCCAACCCACTAAGCCACACCAGTCAGTATTAGAATTCCATTTAGAAGCCTTGATGTAAACCAATGTCTAAATTAACTATAGCTGCTTATTTGTCTAAAGTATGTCGAATAATAAAAATTACATTTACATGTTTTATGAGTATTAAAATTACATAATACATGAAAGAGCAATATAAATCAGAATCTGAAAAATTCAGAAAGGAGACAGAAACCAAGAAAGAATGAGAACTAAAACAAAAGTAATTTCAGTAATGAAGCCTAAACCATAAAAAAACAGCAAATAAACATAAAAGATCTTAAAGAAATAGAAGGTAAAAGGATAGAAAACTTTTAACAAATTTCTTTTTAAAAAGAAGAGATTTTAAAAATTGCAAGAAGGTGACAAATACTGGAAATAGGCCAAGAGGATGCAGCATATGGATAAAAATAGGAATCCCTAAAAAGGAAAACCAAAGTGAGAAAACATACAAATTAAAAAACTACAATTTAAGAATGTTTTCCAGAAAAAAAAGTGTCTATGTATGTGTCACACAGACACACACATCTGTGTAAGTACAGGTCTACATACCCACACAAACATATACATATGTGCATATACATATAAAGTTACATATTACAAGAGTACCATGTGTACTTGAGATCATCAACTTAGATCAATGCACCAAGGCATTTCCTGCTAAAATTACTGTACTTCAAAGAAAAAAGAAAAAAACCCTTTGGGCATTTAGGCAAAGACATCACATGATTTTTAAGAAAAAATACAAAAAGAAAATGCAATAATGTATTTAAAACAAAGAAAAAATCTGAGACAAAGATTTTATATCCAATTAAATTTACCTTTAAGTATAAAGAGTAAAGACAAACAACTTGAAAGGATTTAGGGAATACTGCTGCATGTGGAATATCTAAGATCTTCCTGCCTATGTTCTTCTCTAGGACTTTGATGGTGTCAAAACTTGTATTTAAGTCTTTTATCCACCTTGAATTTATTTTTGTGTGTGGTGTAAGTTCGTGATCAAGTTTCATTTTTTCGCATGTAGCTGTCCAGATCTCCCAGTACCACTTGTTGAAGAGGCTATTTTTACTCCATTTTATGCTTCTGCCCCCTTTGTCAAATATTAATTGACCATAGAGACTTGGGTTTATTTCTGGGTTCTCTATTCTGCTCCATTGGTCTATGAGTCTGTTCTTATGCCAGAACCATACTGTTTTGATAACAGTGGCCTCATAATATACTTTTATATCAGATATTATGATCCCTCCTACTTTGTTCTTCTTTCTCAAAATTGTGGCTATCTGGGGTCATTTATGGTTCCATATAAATTTTCCATGCAGCAATACCTTCACTGATATGTCCCCTAGAGCAAGTGAAATAAAGGAAAGAATAAACGCATGGGACCTCATCAAAATAAAAAGCTTCTGTACAGCCAAACAAAAACATCAGCAAAATGAACAGAGAACCAACCATATGGTAAAATATATTTGCAAATGAAACCTCAGGCAAGGGTTTGATTTCCAAAATATATAAAGAACTCACACAATGCTAGTCCAGGAAGACAGACAATCCAATTAAAAAATGGACAACAGGCCTTCTCCAAGAAGGACATACAGAGGGCCCAGAGACATATGAAAGGGTGCTCAAAATACTAGTCATCAGAGAGATGCAAATTAAAACCACAATGAGATACCACTTCACACTGGTCAGAGTGGCCATCATAAACAAATCAACAAACAGGTGCTGGAGAAGATGTGGAGAGAAGGGAACCCTTGTGCACTGTTGGTAGGAATGAAGACTGGTGCAGCCACTGTGGAAAACAGTATGGAATTTCCTCAGAAAACTAAAATGGAAATAACTGCCTTTTGACCCAACAATAGTACTGCTGGGATTATACCCTAAGAATCCTGAAACACCAATTCGAAATGACCTATGCAACTCAATGTTCATAGCAGCACAATTTACAATAGCCAAGTTCAGGAAACAACTTAAGTGTCCACCAGTAAATGAGTGGATCAAAAAACTGTGGTACATTTACACAATGGAATACTAAGCAGCAGAAAGGAGCTCCTGCCCTTCGTGGCAGCATGGATGGAACTGGAGAGCATTGTGCTAAGTGTAATAAGCCAGGTGGTGAAAGACAAATACCTTATAATTTCACCTATAAGCGGAACCTAATCAATAAAACAAACAGGCAAGGTAAATATAACCAGAGACACTGAAATAAAGAACAAACTGACAGTAACCAGAAGGGAGGGGAGAGAAGGATAATGGGGGAAATAGGGAAGGAGCCATCAAGGAACATGTATAAAGGACACATGGACAAAGCCAAAGGGGTTAGGTTCCATGGTGGGAGGTGGGGATGGGTGGGACAGGGGGACATGGTAGGGTGAAAATGGTGACAACTGTACTTGAAAAACAATAAAAAAATAAATAAAAAAAAAGAATTTAGGGAATATTGTTCCCATGATGTTTTCCTAGTTCTCACAGAAAACTAACATTGGGCATCCACAGTGACTAGAGAAACATCACAATAAAGACTAGCAGTAACCATTAAATATACAATTGATTGTAGAAGTAAGGCTAAATGAGGGTTTTAAAACAGAGAGATTATAGAATGTAATTAATGGCTGTAAGATCTGATGATGTAGATACAGTGCAACCATAAACAAATGGAAGAAGAAATGAAGAAAGCATAAGCAAACAAAAAATATTAATTCAGTTCAGTAATCAAAATTGGTATTGTTAATGTTCACAGACCATTGTATTTACAAATAGGGATAAAGCAAATGAGTAATGATGGGATATTCTAATATTATCATCTCCTTGAGAATCAGAATTCTCAGTATAGAAGAATTAGAGAAATAAAAAATAGAAGAAATTAAGTAAAAACTCCATGGCACTGAATCTATATTGGAAACATACAATCTTGTAAGTCACAGGTACATCCTAGCTCTCTGTCCACTGAAAAAGCCTAGACACAGTGGCTGACAGAACAGCAGTGACCATCCATAGTGCCCATCCCTGTGATCCTGAAGTACGATTCTCCATAAACTAAGACTTCTTAAAGAACCAGCTGGTTTCGCAAAGAAAACGTACTAGATAGACCTGGAATATCCTGACATGTTCAACAATAAGGAAGCGATCAAAGACAACATACTAGGTTCATACAAAAAAGACTCACTGAAGAAGCTTTCACTGCCACGATCAGAATATTTGATCCATACTAACTGGTCCTGAGGTTAACAGGGACCCGGGTCATTATCTAGAAAACTGGGGAAATAAAATAATTAACAAGTAATCCTGCATTTCCTATACGAATGGTACTAGTAGTCAAAGAGTACATAAAAGAAATCTCCTTATAAATTATTTCAGATAATAAATGAAAAACAAGATAGAATTAGAATAGCACTGAACTAACGAATTAATAGTCCTACAGGCATCAAGCATCAATAGCTGATGACATCAAAAAAGAGTAAAAACCATATATTATATGCCTCCTGATGGTAGGAACACAACAACTACAGTTTTGCCAAAGCAATCAAACCTGAGTCCGGTCAAACCTCTGCATCTAGTGGTCAGTTTTCAGGAAAAACAAAGGACAGAAGAAAATGTTGAATTGCCCGTGAGTGCACCATCAACAAGACTCAACCTGTGGGAAATTCTGTATGTCAAACAACCCAGGCCTTTCAACAGATAAAGAAAAAGAGATGAAATATTAGAAACCCTAAATGTCTATGGGATAAAGATTTAATAAATAAATTTCTATTTTTCAAAATAGAAAACTAAATCAGAAATCTGTGGCATCATATACCAAGCATCGGGATGTGTAAGTATCATCACCTAGTCAAGTTTCCTTCCTAGTGATCACTTAATTTTTTTATGCTAGTATAAAACAGACTCCTTTACTTGGGAATCAATTATAATGAGCAACAGTCCTACTCAGGAATGTTTTATATTTTCAACTTTCAGGTTTTTCTATGTGAATAAAATAACATATATGTATCACATTCTCTCTTTAACATCAAAACATGTCCTTGAAGTATGTGAGAAGTAATAGGAATAAAACACAGGTATTTCCCCTCACCAGCACTGTCTTCCTAAACAGAATAAAAGAATAAAAATAAATAAAGGCTTCAAAGAGAATAAAATTGGCACAATCTGTAAAACATCAGGGTATCAATAACACAACCCACAGGAAAAATACAGGCAAGAAATGGTTTAAGACATAGTTTTGAGTCAGCAAAACAAAAGCAAGACCAAAAAATCACCAATGTTGACACCATTATAATCTGAAATGTTTTAACTGTCTGAATTTTTTAAATTACCAGTAAATCAGAACTATTTTGCAGTAAATTTGAGCAATTCACTCCATAAGGGCTGACATTAACTTTCAAGGAAAAATCAACAGTTGAAGATTATTAAAAAAAGAATAAACTCACCACTGAACCAAGATGGAATAGTAAAAAATGTCAGCTTCTTTAAAAGTGTTTGTGGTATGCTTATGGAACCAATGAACCCATTAATCCAAAATAGTAAGACTGCAATGACGTACAGCACTTTAAATGTTTTTGCTTTGCTTAACACAATTCCTTCAGTGTTACAAATAAGACCTCCCACATATAACACTTATGTTTGTGGACAAAACAGAAGAATTTCAGTGGTCAAGCAAGTCATTTGCATAACACTGATTTCCTCATTCTGGAGTGTAGAAGGTAGAACAGGGCTGTGCATGTGAAGTTAGAATTTATCACCAAACTGGAGTTAAAGACTTACTTCAAATATAAAGGGTGGGGCAAAAGTAGGTTTACAATTGTTCATATGGGTAAGTAATACAATAAGTAGTAAATAATAATATAAGAATAACCTTGTGAGTACTCACAACTGTAAATTCATTTCCCCCCACCTGTATTGTGAACTTAAGAGACGAAAACCTGCAATGTAACAGGTACAGAAATAAAGACCTGACTGTCCAATTCAAGTGTTAACTTTTCAAATCAGAGGTGAGGCTTCCTGGATTTGAGATAATCATCAGAGAACATTTTTTTAAATCAGCATACTGAATTAAATCTAGCAAATAATATAAAATAATATATATTTAATACTGAGAAACATTGTTAATAGATTTCCTATTCCCATATTTCAAAAGGGAATAATATCATAGAAGCATTTACCACATAGGACAGACAGCTTTCAGCTCAGGTATGTTACAGCACTACAATATTCCTAGTAAAGAAATACCAACCATATAGACCATATTCAGTAATTAGTGATTTCCTAGGAATGAATTTAAGTTAGAGAAAGTCTAATAGGAAAGTGCCTAAACAATTCCAAGAAAAATGTTTTCTTTCCTACAACCAAGGGATACTTTAAATGATTTATTGTTTTCAATTCAGGATCAAAATATTACGGCTGAAAAATAAACACTTTAAGCGACCTTTAATTTGGCAACCGAAGCCCATCGTTAGTGTTCCCAGCTAGAATAAGTATTAGATTAGATTTCCGAGTTCAAAATTTGAAGTTGTCTTCAATCCTCCTTTAGGAATTTAAATATATGACCCTAACAGAAAGCATGGGAGATACTGAAACTGCATGGAATATATATACATAAGTTTTACTATCAGGTATGAATAGTATACATTTAATGAAATCTATATAAAATTGTATACACTTACTGCCACAAGGGCAGACAAGAACTGGAGGACATGAATGAAATTTAAAGAAAATGCAAAAGGAAGACCAGGAACATAAGCCAGATTTATTTATCAGTGAAGGGCCACTTATAAAAAGGTGCATACACACAATGTTCCCTGGCTACATAAGCACTCTGATAAACAGAAAAGACAAAAAGCAGCTTCATCTCTTCAGGGTTCAAAAGAGAACAGAAACCACTTTGTTCAGTATGCATTCTCTGCTGGGTGCAGGGCCAGTAAGGTCTTCACAATGTTATCTCATTCAATACTAATAATTCTATGAAAAAACTATTATGCCCATTCTAAATGTAAGATTCAGATTCAGAGAAGTAAAGTGACTTTCCCCAAATCACACAGCAAATAAGCAGCAATCATAAAGTGAAAACTGTCTGGTTTCAAAATTCTGCATTCTTTTTAAGATTCTCCACTGCCTTCTATTACCACAACAAAAACCATTAAGGTGGAGGTTGAGAGGTGGACAGGAACTGAGGGAACAAAAGCAGACAGAGACCAATTAAGAAGCTACTGCAAAAATCCAGAAGAATGAACACTTGGGTTATCCTTCTTTCTGGTGACTTTGACAGTTTTTTAAAGGGTACTGGTTAGGACTTTTGTAGAATGTCCCTCAATCTGAGTTTGTCTGATGTCTTCTCATTAGACTGGGGTTATAGGATTTGGAAAGGAAGATCACATAGGCAAACTGCCATCCTCATCATATCATTTCAAGATATATCAGCAGCATGAAACCAGCTAGACTAACTAAATATGTATACATATATACATACCCTACATAGCTGAAAAGGAAAAGTGAAGCTCTATCTTCGTAGACTGTGCCAGCACTAAGGTAAATAGCCATTACCTACTTGGTCCTTCACTATGTGTCGGTCACTATGCTATATGTTTTACACATTTATGTCATTCAACCCTCTATAAAACCTTATGAGAAAAATAATAATTTTCTTCTTAATAGATCAGGTAAGAGGGATTGCGACTTTAAGGGAACCTGGCCACAGCTGTAAAGTTATTAAGTACAGCATCTAGGATCTGCACCTAGGCTGGATTCTAAAGCCTGTTCTCTTCTCCACCTTTCTATGTCACCTCCTTGCAAAACAGAATATAGTTTATTTTCACATCTAGATACAAACGCATACAACATGTTAGAGAGCTCTAACAGTATAATTGCAGAGAACAGAAAAAGATGAAAAAAAATCCCAAGGTGAATTTGAAATAATCTGATTTCAAACTTCCCCTCAAATTGGTTACTCAGTATAGTCATTCAAATTCTTAAGCTTAATTAATTTAACAGCTTCCTCTATGTGTTTCTCTGAAGTTTCTTATTAAACATAAGTATCTCCACACATAAGCACTATACAGACTCACAGAAAGACAGAGCTAGAAGGAATTTGTGCTTCTTTGTTTTTTTTCTCAATTTATACTTTAACATTCTGTGAAGTTGGAGTTCACAGGCTGCACAAAAACAGGCAGTAGGAGGGATCTGACCCCGAGGTTACAGTTTGCTGAACCCTGTCTAGAACATATAAAGAATATCCGTAAATGAATAAGAAAAAGATAAATAATCCAAGAAAAACAATGCATACGGGGCATGAGGAGGTTAGTAACACAAGAAGAAATCTGAAAGGCCAATAAACACATGAAAGAATATTCAGCCTCACTAGAAATTAGAGCAATAGACACCTTTCACTTCCCAGACTGGGGGAAATGAAGGAGTCTGACCATTTGAATATAGGCCAGGATATGGCAAGACAGAAACTTTCAAGCACTTCTGAGAAGTGTATAAATTGGTAGAGTAACAAAGGAGAGAAATATCTAGTAAAAGTGAAAGTGCAAATAACCTACTTCCTGGCAATTGCACTTTTAAATACAGTCCCTCAAAAACTCTTACGTGTGTAAGGATAATCGCTACATTATTTGTAATAACACAAAACAAAACAAACATCGAAATAAACTCTAATTTCTATCAGGAGAGTAATAGATAAAAGAAAAACACTCATAGAATTGAATGCTGTACAATATATAAAAGAAATAAAACAAGTCCATATACAGCAAGAGCAAAATCAGCAAGATCCAGAATTATATAAGGATAATGATATCACACAGTAAATTTGAAAACACATAATACTACACTAAAAATTGTTCATGGATACATTTATATTGGGATTTTTTTGTCTCTGATAAAGAAGATTCAAACATTTTTTTTTTACCAAATCTGTATGAGTCTGTGTATTAGCTCTGTGCACATCTGTGTTAAGATATGGTTACAGCAATGAGAACTAGTGAAAAATATGCCATATGGTATTCTGAAAGTTATAAGGATTAACATTTATGAAAATTCATACTTACAGCAAAATACAGAATGCACAAAAGGGTGCTGAGACTGAAGAGATAGTAATTTAAGTGACAAAGGGAAATCCTAAAATAAGGAGGTGTGATTGGAAGAGAAAATGAGAAGACCAAGTTAGGAAATATTCAGAAGTTTTAATCAACTGGACGTGATGGTTCATTAGGTGTGGGCAGTCACTTTGGGGAGCAGAGAAAGCTTCATGTGTTTTCCGTTTCCTGATTTAAATAGCTCTCAGAACTGCCATCTACATTAGTGGATGATAATGGACCATCAGCTGTAGCTAAGTGATAGAAAACAATCAGTTAAAGCAACTTTGGAAGAGATGTAGCAGAAAGGTTTGCTCTGTAGTTTCTGCCACATTATATGTACAATATATGTTCCTGAGGGCTAACAGTACTGTTGAAATAGTAACTGAAAGAAGAGATAAAAAAAAATTTGGGATCACACAAGTGTAAATTCTGGCTCCAACACTTACTGTATAATTTCAGTCAAGTCATTTAAATTTTTTTCTCTGTTCCTGTTTCTTTATCTACTAAATGAATAAAAAATAAATGAACTTATCCCATAATGTTGTGAAAATTAAATGAGTATAATTATGTATGTATTTATGTATGTGTGTGCATGTCTTTGTATATACACACAAAGTGTTTGCTACTATTATTCGTTACTAGGTATCCCCTAAGTGCTAAGGCATCCTATCATACCATGTGCAGGAGAAGGAAGCAGAGGTGACAAGTTTATATCGTTTGCCCTCTTCTAGTACATATAGACATTACACTGTGATAGACATGTGAGCTAATGTGCTGTCTCCAACAATTCCTGAGTTATTATTTCTCAATCTATCTGAGCCTATTAACGATTTTAAAGTCATTTAATCTTTCAACAATTGCTAAAAATCCATGGAAAAGGTTTATGGTTATATAGAGAAAAAATCCTTACTAATATACAAATTTATGAATTTGTCATTTTCTAAACTATATTTTCACCCCCGTATGCCAAGGTTGCAGGTTCAATCTCCGGTCAGGGACGATACAAGCAGCAATCGATGAATGCATGAAGAAGTGGAACAAACATCCATGTTTCTCCTCCCTCCACCCCCTGCATCTTCCTCTCATTCTCTAAAAATGAATAAATAAAACTTCAAAAAAATTGAACTGCATTTTCATTCTCATCTCTAAATTTCACATTTTATTTCTTCTACCCTTCTAAAAGATTCATAAGTAAACTTAATGTTAATCTAAAAGAATCATAAATAAATAAAATCCCCAGAAACTTATTTCTAAGTTTCTCCCCTTGTTCTAAGAATATATTCATTTTTTATTTATTTTACTCTTAACCACAATGTTAATCTGAAAGATTCATAAATAATACCCTCAGAAACTACCTGGATCTTCAAATTACAAAGACAACCATGGTTAAATGAATATTAACAGGGTTTTTTTTAAATTGCTTAATTGAAAACAAATTACTCTATAGAATAAAATCTTTTGATTTTATAACGGAATAGATTATTTATCATTTTCTTTAATAGATGATGTTTCTTTATTGTCAAAGGTATCTCGTACAAGTCATTCCCTCATCAACTTACTTTGTAATATTCTCCTTCAACAAAAGATATCTTAATTGTATCCAGCTCTCCATCGCAAATTTACAGTACTAATCCTCGCCAGCCATTTTGTTTTCAGCCTGTAACACCAGCAGCCAGCTGCCTTCAGCCTGACTCTATTAGCATATCGGATAATTTAGAAAATAAGAACAGAAATGGGATCTAAAGATACAGTTGGTTTTCATCAGACTGTATCTGTATATTATATATTACTCTTTAAATAGGCTTTATTGAGATGCTTCTCTACTTCCTTTCAATATAATTTATTTTCTTAATTTAAATGCTTGTTTCTGCTTACAGTAATTTTTCCTTCCCCCAGATCCTACAAATGAAGTTGACCTGTTACTGTTTAAATACAAGAATTTTCAAATTTTAATAGAATAAACTACAAGTGTATTTTAAGTATTTTCTATAAAAGATGAAAGGGTTGGATACTGTAATTTATAACTATATTTCAGCAGACCATCTAACCAAGAATAATAAATAAATAAAAGCTAACCTATACTGTTCTTACATCTCAAGGGTTTTTCTAAGCTAGGAGACAGCAAACAATTCTTCACCTGTTTTGACTTGCAAAGGCTGCCGTTTGAATGTCAGTAACAATGTGCCCTCACCACACATCACTGAAGTCTTAGATGACAAATTATCTAATGCAATTTTAATAAGGCGAAGAAGGGTAGGGCCAAACAGTTTCGATTAGTGTCCTGTTCTTCAGAACTCTTTTCCATCACATCCCCTCCCTCTCCAACAAGTCCTACTCATCCATAATTAATAAGTTCTGAAATTACATTATTCATTAACCCATTCTAACACTTAACACAAAACTCCTTTTAGGAAGACCCTTGTAGTTCATTTAATAATATTATTTAGAAAGTTTGTTAAAGGAATAACACTCTCTTGAAGTAACAAGAAAGAAAAAAGGCTAAAGTGGGGGGAAAACCTCCAAGAAATAAATCGCTCAAAGGATGGCTGAAGTGCTTTAACAACTTCATTTTCTTTTCTAAACCCCTCCCTGCCTGCAAGGCATTTTTGTATTTTGATTGTGATACCAGCTAACCATCCAGGCTGCTGTAGAAGCCTCTGGTTAGAAGGGATTTCAAGGCTGCTGTGTCTTGTGAGGAACCAATCAGGTTTCTTTGTTTCATCTGCAACATTCCATCAGGGTTATATAACATTTTAGATACATGAAACATTCTAATACTACAGCATATTTCAAGCTATAGTTACCAATCTAAAGTCACTAAATCTGGCACAAAAATCCCATAATGATTCTGCTGTGTTATTAAATAAAAGCAAAGGAATACAGTACAGAAGAGATTTTTTCTTTTGGGGAGAGGAGAGAGTATATTTGCTTTGTCTAAATAAATAGTTTTCAAAAATAGAGAATATGAGCTATTTGCAAACTACTAAGATTAATGCTGATTCTTATTATTTCTGTCCACAGTAAAGTGGCTGAGGCAACCCAATGCAGTCGCAAATACCATGCAGTTGTTAATTCTTATCTTATTCAACATGTCAGTAGCACAGAATAAAACATAAGTAGATTGTAAACTTGAATTTAATCTTTGGCAAAAAATTTTTAAAGCACAGAAAAATTAAGTAAAGTATTTTAAATGGCTGGACAAATATGTTCTCAAACAAGAAAATCTGAACTTTAAATGTCATACCCCAATTTAACACCTGCAATACTAATCAAAAAAATTTTACACCAGCAGCATTGTTACCTATATAATCAGAATACTTACAGTACAGGAACCATACAAATCTCTCTCTCTCCCCCTGCCTTTCCCTCTCTGCTAATGCTGCATAACTTAAATATCACTGTTCTGTGCTATTAATACAGAACTCAGATTTTCAAGAACACATTAGGCTGGAACCTGTGAATCTAGTAGTTTTCTTTCTTTTTACAACTCAAAAGCATCCCACATATGATAGTTACAAATCAGCACCGTATTAAAATAGTGTCTGAATGTATAAAAAACAGAATCTGTTGGGTGTGGCTTAAGCAAATGTATCTTGTCTCAAATGGACAGCTCCCCAGTAATATGCTACCACCGAAACCCAAAATACAGGAGGTACATAAGTGCTTTCTGGGAAAGAGTGGGAAACTAAACCTCTGTGTTTTTTTCTATACTGGATGTTGAATTGTTTCTTACACTGTACTTCTAGACAGTGCCTTGAGTAAATGCTGAGCATTACTCAAGAAACCAAAGACAGAGAAATTTTACTTGTCCTGTTTTTCTTATATTGTACTGTCTATAACATGGCTCTAGTTACAAACATTTTGCTTTCATAAAAGAGGTAATCATTTAAATCATGACTATGTGCAATGCGAACTCACACTGCATTACAGTCATCAATAAAATATGAAGTGCCAACTCCAGTATTCATTCTACTTATTTGCCATCTCACCAGAGAATGCTCTACTAATGTTCTCTACTATTATAAAATGAACAATATAAGAGACATTGGTGGGAGCTGCGACAAATGTGTAACAGAGAAAATACAAAATCTGTAAGTACTTTTTAAAAAAATCTAGCATTAATAGGAAAAACCTTTCACGTATATGCATATGTGTGTATATGAACACACATTACACAGATATAGTATAAATAAGAAACTGTTCATAAGCTACCAAGCATGCATTTTTAATGCTACACATGCAATTTACCTGGAACCTCTATATATAGGGGCCATACAGATTTGAGAACTATACGTTTTCATTCTTAAATGGCCGTAATCAAATATTAAAACAGCTAAGAATAACTGACATACTTAACTATAGCCAAGCTTTTAATCTCATTAGACAATTTGCTCTGCTATTCAGTACAGCAAACCCACCTTTGAGTCATATTGACGGTTATTTTTTTCCCATGCCCTGTACGTGCTGCACCATTTTGCTTGTCTTCTGGACAGTGGAGAAATCAGCAGAACAGCAGTGAAGGAGTGTACTGGAGTCAGCAGAGGCAGTGCCAGCCTCCTACTGCAGTCTGTATATTGAACGCACTCAAACCCACAGGTGCCTACGTAAATCCTCCGGCTGCAGACTGACTGCAACTTAACGTTTCCTTCAGCAGCAGATCTGTATGCTGGTTTCACTTTGCTCTAACCCAGTGAATGGACAGGATGTACAACAGTGTGCCATCTTTTAAAAAGGAATTTTACATAAAATACTTACATAGAAATTCTCTATTGAGCAGTCAAAAATGAGTGACTTTGAAAATCAGAAGTATAATAAACAAAGTATGAAGATTTAAAAGGATAATTATGAAAAGAGAAATTAATTTCTAGTATTTAAAAAATTCTAAACTGATCATTTAATTTTTTCAAGAAAGAATAACATTAAAAACTAACATACCATGTGTCTTACATCTTCTTGCATAGCTTATGCAAGTGATTTGTTTTCAAATGCCATAGTGTATCATGTGTAAATGCATATAGAGGCTTGCCTCTAACCATACCTTTCCTAAAAACTAATCTATTTATATGAAGAATTTACCTATAAAAGGCAAAGGAATCTAAGTAAACCAATTTTCAAAAACTGACAGATGAAACAAGAAACAAAGACTCACAATTCTTTCACATAAACTTCAAACACTTACACTCTTATCCTACCAAAATTATAGAATTTGAAGATTATGAGAAACTTTAAAGACAGGTAAGTTTAACTCTAATTCTTCATATGAACAAATTAAGGACCACGGAAGTTAAGGCTAAACTACCTTTCTCAAGGTCACACAGGTGGACAGTAGCAAAATGTGATCTTCTAACTTTAAATACTTCCTTTAATAAATAAGAATTACTAAAACTTGCTTAAGATTAAACAGTAACATGATTATTTCTATAACTATTAAAAAACTAAGTTTTTAGTTAAAAACCTTTACAAAAAAAAAAATCTCCAACCCAAATGGTTTCACCAGTGAATTCTACTGGTACCAAACATTTTAAAAAACACCAGTTCTACACAATCTCTTCCAAAAAGAGAATACTCCCAATTTATTTTATGAGGATAAAATTAATATCAAACTAGATAAAATAATTACAAAAAACTACAAAGGAGAGGAAAATGGGACAACTGTAATAGCATAATCAATAAAATATATTTTTAAAAAACCTACAGACCAATATCCCTTATGAACACAGAAACAAAATCCTCAACAAAATGTTAGCAAGTCAAATCCAGTAATGTGTATACACACACACACACTCTCTCTCTCTCTCTCTCTCTATGACCAAGAGGGGTTTATCCCAAGAATGTTAAGTTAGTTAAATATTTGAAAACGACTCAATGTAATCCATCATATTAATGGTTCAAAGAAGAAAAATAACATGATCATATATCACTTGATGCAGAAAGAGCATTTAACAAAATCCAACATCCATTCATGACAAAAACTAGAAGTAGAGGGAAAATATCCCAACTTGATAAAGAACATTGATAGCCAACATCAACCACACTCAGTGGTCCAAGACTGAATGTTTCCCCTAAGTTCGGGAACAAGGCAACACCCACTCTCGCCACTCTTAGCCATCATCTTACTGGACATACTAGTCAGTGCATACAGACTGGAGAGGAAGAAATAAAACTGTCTTATTCTCAGAAGACATTATTGTTTACTTAAGAAATTCAAAGTAATCTACCAAACATAAACAAAAAAAAGATCTCTCAGAACTACATGAGATTAGCAAGGGCACAACACAAAGTCAAAAGACAATAATCAATCATATACACTAGCAATAGTCAATTATTTTAAAACCAAAATTTTAAAAATATTGCTAACAATGGCTTTTTAAAAAGAAAATACGTAGGCATGCATCTAACAAAACAAATACAATGTATGCTAGAAACTATAAAATGTTGATGACAGATATCAAATAAGACTTAAATAAATGGAAACACATATGTTCATACACTGAAAGACCCCACATGGTAAAGATTTCAATTCTACTCAATTTGACCTATAGATTTAATGCAATTCAAACCAATATCCCAGAAGGGTTTTTAAAATATACATAAATTCTAAACTTTATATGGAAAGGCAAGGGATCTGAAATAGCTAAAACAAGTTTTAAAAAGGACAACGGAGTTGCAGGGATTACACTACCCTGTTTTAAGACCAACTATAAAGCTATGATACAAGACAGTGTGGTATTGGCAAACAGATAAAAACATCAGTGGAACAGAATAGATCCAAACAAATACAGCCAATTGGTTTTTGACAAAGGTGCAAAAGCAATTCAAAGAAGAAAGGATAGTCTTTTCAACATGGTATTAGAACAACTGCATACCCATATGTAAAGAGCAGACACATATCAATTTTAACCTTACATAAAAATAACTCAAAATGAATCCTAAAATTACATCTATAAAACTATGCAAGATTTAGGGAGAAAAACATAAAAGAAATCTTTATGACCTGGGTTAGGCAAAGAATTTTTTGATATGCTATCAAAAGCATGATCCATTAAAAAAGATAAATTGGACTTCATCAAATTTAAAACTTTTGCTCTGCACAAATCACTGTTATGAAAATAAATAAAATAAGCAAATCAACATTCCAACAAAGGACCTCTATCAAGAATAATACAAAAGACTCTCAAAACTCAAGAGTAAGAAGACAACCAACCTAGTTTATTTAATTTCTTTTTTAGGATTTTATTATTTTTTAATTTTTAAAATATATTTTATTGAATATGCTATTACAGTTGTCTCATTTTTTTCTCCTGTTTATACCTCTCCACCCTGTACCCCCCCACACACCATCATTCCCCACCTTAATTCATGTCCATGGGTCATATATATAAGTTCTTTGACTTCTCCATTTCCCATACTATTCTTAACCTCCCCCTGACTATTGTGTACCTACCATTTAATGTTTCTTATTCTCTGTACCTTTTCCCCACCCTCTCCTCCCCCCACTCCCCTGTTGCTAACCCTCCATGTGATCTCCATTTCTGTGGTTCTGTTCCTGTTCTAGTTGTTTGCTTAGTTTGTTTTTGTAATAAGTACAGTTGTTAATAACTGTGAGTTTGCTGTCTTTTTACTGTTCATAGTTTTGATCTTCTTTTTCTTAGATTAGTCCCTTTAACATTTCATATAATAAGGGCTTGGTGATGATGAACTCCTTTAATTTGACCTTTTCTGAGAAGCACTTTATCTGCCCTTCTATTCTAAATGAAAGCTTTGCTGGATAGAGTAATCTGGGGTGTAGGTCCTTGCCTTTAATGACTTCAAATACTTCTTTCCAGCCCGTTCTTGCCAGTAAGGTTTCTTTTGGGAAATCAGCTGATAGTCTTATGGGAACTCCTTTGTTGGTAACTGTCTCCTTTCCTCTTGCTGCTTTGAAGATTCTCTCCTTTTCTTTAATCTTGAGTAATATAATTATGATGTGCCTTAATGTATGCTTCCTTGGGTCCAACTTCTTTGGGGCTCTCTGAGCTTCCTGGACTTCCTAGAAGTCTATTTTCTTTGCCAGATTAGGGAAGTTCTCCTTCATTTTTTTTACAAATATATTTTCAATTCCTTGCTCTTCCTCTTCTCCTTCTGGCACCCCTATGATTCAGATGTTGGAACTTTAAGTTGTCCTGAAGGTTCCAAAGCCTCTCTTCATTACTTTGATTCTTGTTTCTTCATTCGGTTCCAGTAGGATGTTTATTTCTTCCTTCTAGTCGAAATCATTGATTTCAGTCCCAGTTTCCTTCCCTTTATTGTTGGTTTCCCATACATTTTCCTTTATTTCACTTTTCATAGCCTTCACTTTTCCCTCTATTTTGGGACTATACTCAGCCATTTCTGTGAGCATCCTGATTATCAGTGTTTCAAACTCTGCATCTGGTAGGTTGTCTATCTCTTCATTGCTTAGTTGTATTTTTTTCTGGAGCTTTGATCTGTTCTTTCATTTGGGCCATACTATTTTGTCTTCACATACCTGTTAGATAGGAAGGGGAGGAGCTTTATGTATTCACCAGAGTGGAGCAATCCACTTTGCTGTGTTGTGGCACTATATGTGGGGGAGGGGCCTGAGAGGGAACAATGCTGCTTGCTCAGCTCTCTGCTGGCTTCCAGCTACTTCACTCACTACCCACAAGCAAACTGGGCGCTTCTGGTACTGATTCCCAGTGGGTGGTGTTATGCACATTCATAAATAAGAGCTTGGACCTTATTTATAATTTGTAAATAATTCTAGGACCCTGTGGGTCTCTCTAGTGAACTGTCCTGTGAGGCTGGGAATTTTTCCTGCCACCTCAACCCCCACAGGTTTTTTCAGTCAGAGGTTTTGATGCTTTATTTCCTGGCTCTAGAACCCTGGATTGTGCAGTCTGTCTCACTCCGTAGCTGTTCCTCCTGGTTTTTCCCCATGCAAATGTGGGAGCAACTGGTCTGCCAGCCACAGCCTTGCCTCAAGTCCTCTCCATCCAACTGCCCATCTCTGCCCCTCTTACTGGGTTGTATGAATGTTTCTTCCTTAACTCCTCGGTTGTTCAACTTCCATACAGTTCTATCTTCTGGCAGTTCTGGTTATTTTTTGTTCTTAAATTTGTTGTTGTCTTTCTTTTGATTGTATGAAGAGGCAAAGTGTATCTACTTATGCCTCCATCTTGGCGGGAAGTTTCCAACCAACCTAATTTAAAAATAGGCAAAACATCTGAACATACATACAGTTCACCATAGAGAATACATGAAAGGCAAATAAGCACATGAAAAGGTGTTTAGCATCATTAGCCATTATAGAAATACAAACTAAAATCACAATATCACTACACATTTATTAGAATGGCTAAATTCTTTTGAAGTATTTTTAAAAATTTAAAAATAAAATAAAAATAAAAACTTAAATTAAAAAATTTAAAAATGGCTAGTCTTTAAATATTAAAGACTAGCAAGGATGTGGAACAACTGGAACTCTCATACAATGTTGGTGGGAATGAAAATGGTACAGCCACTGTGGAAAGTAGTTTGACAGTTTCTTATACAGTTATACTTACACCTACCTATATAGCCCAATAATCCTACTCCTAAGCACTGACACTAAAGAAATAAAAACTTATGTTCAAACAAAAACCTACACATGATTACTTAATGGCTCTCTTCATAACTGCCCCAAACTGGAAATATCTCAAATGTTCTGTAGTGGATGAATGAATAAACAAATTGTAATACAATGGCATAACATTCAGCAATAAAAAGGAACAAACCACTATTGCTGATGGGAACAAACCACTATTGCTGATGGAAACAAAGAATGGCAATATAATACAATATTCTGAGTCAAGAATGAATGTACTAATCAACTAGTATATGAATAATATCAGAAGTAATGGTATGAGGCATTAGGTAAATTTTTAAAGCAAATATGTACAGCCAAGCATTCTTTTGAAAAAAAAATAAACTTTTTCTTCAATATTCTCTTTCTTGCACTGAACATCCCCCTTTTCAAACAGCCAAGTTTTCTGTGGTTAGGATGGAAGGACAAATCTGTTGCAAATATTTGAGTTTGAAAACCCTGCCTCCTTACAGACACACCCAAAGTTTCCATCATTAAAAATATATATATGTACTCAAGAGAAAGATTAAGTAAAGCCCCATCTACTCCCACTCCAGAACACAAAAGAATCCACTTGTCAAGAATAATCACAGAAATGTATCTTCTGGAATTATCCGATGGTTTATTTCCCAGGCAAGGCCTCTGAAATCCTATGCGAGGTTCAAAATTCAGTCCTCAGCTTACAGGTCAGAAACCAAGTCTTTAAAATTTATAAGACTTAAATAGATTCAATCACACCATAACAACTCTATATCACCTGGAAACATCATACCAAAATATTTAGTATTACAGACACAAGGAGGTACTGTCTTTCCTCTATTGGGGTAAAATGTGTGTCCTTCTTACTCCTGGTGTCGGAAAGACTGCTATATTTTTAAAATAAACAAACAAAATCCATAGCCAGATTAATAAAACAAAGTGGCAGATTCCACTGATTGCATACGCAACCCCTGCTTTCATACTAAACGAATGCTGGTTTTATTTCAGGCATTTGCTTCGGGTACTTGCAGATTCTCTCCCTAGCCTCCAATGTGAACCTTAATTAGTAAGCAAATCTTACTAACAGTAGTTGTAATTACATTAATTGGTTTAAGAAAAGTTATGTGCTATAATTTGGCCAATGGGATGTGAGGGGAATGGGGGAGGACCCCCTCCCCCATTCAAAAAGTTTACCTTAATCTTAAAAGGGACTCAAGAAAGGGCCAGTTGTTCTATCAGTCTCTGAACGATGTTGTGTTAGGATACAAAAGTTGAAGGTATGGCAGTTGTCTCATAGCTATGTAAGGACAAGTGGCAACAATAACCAAAATGCTAAAAATGGTAGACCAAAAAGGTGGAAAGAAACTGAGTCCTTGTTTATGATGTCAGGCTTTAGATTCAACTTACCTATGATCACCATCCCTCAAGAATTCTTTATTATGTGAACTTGTAAGTTCCTTTCATATCTCAGTCCCTTTAAATTGGATCTTTGGTAATTCTAACCATTCTAACTGCTACAATAGCAAATATAACTGAGCAGGAAAAAGACTATATAGAACCTAATAATATTTAAATTTTAACATAAAATTTTTATTTCCTCCAGAAATTTGAAATTTAATAAATCTGAAGACAGGGGTACTAAGTTTAGATGTTAAAATCTTTTTTATTCACCTGTTTCAAACTCTGCAATGACTCTCTTGTGGCTGTAAGGATATAATCCAAACTCTTTAGCAGATCATACAAAACACATCATTAACTGTGAGTGATTAACCAACCACCCATTCTTTTTAGCAACTTTCTAACTCACCCTAGGTTCCAGGAATAGAGAATTTTTGCAGTTGCTAGAAATGCACCACATAGGCTCATATCTACTGGCAACGCTACTTTCTCTATGTGGACACCCAACACATTCTTATCCTTCAAAGTTCAACTTGCATTCTCCTCTCCTCCCTGCTAATCTTCTCTCTGTATTATCACCATCAGTTTAGGAATCCCTCTCCTTTATTAGACTTAGAGCTCCCTGAGAGTGGAAACCGTCTCCAGCATATACCACAATGCTTAATACACAGTAAGCACTAAAACATCTTTGTTAAGTGATTTAATGAACCACTTTTGGGGTAGTCATACCTTACTATATTGGGTGATGTATATTTAAAACATATGCACCATCAGAGCACTATTCTAAAGGGTCACTAAATTATTGCAAAATGATCCAAAACTAGTTTTTTCTGATATTTTAAAATAACAAAATATAAGATAATGTTACAACTTTTCATAAAATTCATGCCATGTGACAAATATTTATTTAAAAACATGGGCCAAGGACACAAAAATGGATGAGATGATTTTTATTCCCAATAACATTCTTGCTGTGAGCATAGACTAGTTACTATCTAAATGCTTTACAGTAATTATAAATGATATTTACTAAGTTTTTTCCTAACCAAAACAGGCTCTAGAACATAAAGTACTTAGTAAGCAAAAGGAAATCACCTCTCAAATTTCAATTTTTACACATATTTAATATAAACTAATAAATGAGTATAATTTCAGTTAAAATATTTAATATAGTGAACGGCTCACAGAATTTAATAAATGTATGCTGACTCTAAATCAATTGTATGCAGACATGAACATATTTTTCTTTTCCTTTTTTTAAGTAGTTTTAAAATTTTGTTTATTTATTGATTTTAAAGAGAGAGGAAGGGGGAAGGGAGGGAGAGAGACAGACAGACAGACATCAGTCTGTTGTTCTACCCATCCACATACTCACTGGTTGATTCCTGCATGTGCCACGAATAGGGATCAAATCCACAACCCTCTGTGCATCAGGATGATGCTCCAACCAACTGAGCTACCTGGCCAGGGCCAAAGTATTTTTCTAAGTGTTCTATCTTCATATAAATATAAAAAGGATATTTCAATACCACAGACTCATTTGAGGACAGTAAAACCCTTTTGTTATATAACAGAATTAGTTTCATAGTTGTATTTTTATCATGTATATTTATATTAATATTACTTCACTGATATATCCGATTGATGATATGAAGTAATTTTACAAAAGGCATTTTATTTGAAAATTATTGAACCATGGGGTTACCATACAAAACTTTTAGTCTCCCCCTAAATTGTAAAGGTGACATTTTGCAATACTACTTGCTACTTCAATATACTAACAGTAAAGGATTAATGGTGGCTTAGGAAAAAACAAAACAAAAACTCACTGTTAGTCCCTGGTTCAGACATATGACCAGACTACCTCTGTATTTTGGGAAGGCATGGTTTAAAGATTCTTTTGAAGGCCTCTAAAGAACCAAGATTTTTTTTGCCCTGGCTGGTGTAGCTCAGTGGATTGAGCACAGGCCTGTGAACCACAGGATCGCGGTTTGATTCCCAGTCAGGGCACATGCCTGGGTTGCAGGCCAGTTCCTGTCAGGGGACACATGAGAGGCAACCATACATTGATATTTCTCTCCCTCTCTCCTTCCTTTACTCTCTAAAGATAAATAAATAAAATCTTTAAAAAAAAAAGAACCAGGATTTTTGATGATAAGATACTTGGGGATGGATTAAAAAAAAAAAAACCATGACTCCAGGTCAGAAACTCAATCTGGAAAAAAGTAAGTTAACCTATTTTCTCCAACAAGTCAAATAAAACCTGAATACAAGAAATCTATGAAAACAAGGGAGGGAGGCATTGCAGAGCTTGCTTTTAAGGTTAAATTTTTGGTTACTGAATTTCTTTAAAGTAAGACAAACAGCTAACTTACACTTGTACTGAATATACTTCCCATTTATAGAAATGTATTCTGCAGATCCTTGAGGATAAGAGTTGTGAATACTACCATAGCATTTTAAAAAGATATTTCACTCCCTCTAGCATTTCACTCATTTCACTCAATGAAAGGTTATGTATCATTAACCTTTCATTATCATTGTATTGAGTACATACAGGTATTTTTATTAAAATTCCCGTGTACTACAAGAAAACAGAAGCAAGCATGATTATATTACATATGAGGAGTCTCTGGGACAGTACAGAATACCATAAATTTGCAAAAACAATAAATCTGCAATCTAGAGTTTTCTTTATTTGAAGTACTTAAAGTTTCCTGAGGGGGGGAAAAACTAGATATATTCGAATGAAAAATTTGACAGTGTTAAAATTATTTCAACTTGGTGAAAGCATTACTAGATATATTAAAATATAACGTAAAATTAAGTAGTATAAAATTGTATATTTAACTCATGATTTAAATCCCTTTTTTAATCAAAAAGCAAAACCTACTTCCTAAATATTTATTTTTTTATTGAACACTCTCAGATTATGACTGTAGGATTATAATTGGTATATCTGATATATACTTGGATTTTTAAGTAACTAATGTGCTGCTGTTATGTCCAAAGTAAGCTAGTTTAAATGATTCATGGTTTTTTTTTAATTTTGTTGTTTAAAATATGTAAATTTGGATTAGTAATCAAAGATAGTTTTATCAGGGAAACTTTAACCTACTAATAAATCATTATGTTAAATTTCAAGCAACTCCGGCTTCTGGCCAAGATGGAGGTGCAGGTAGATACTCTTTACTTCCTCCCACAACCAAAAGACGGATAACAACTAATTTAAAATAAAAGAACCACCAGAACTGTCAGAAAATCTAACTGTATAGAAGTCTGATAACCAAGGAGTTAAAGAAGAAACATTCATCCAGACAGGTAGGAGGGGAGGAGACAGGAAGCCAGGGCGAGAGGATGGGTGGCAAGGTGGCAGCTGGCAGACCAGGTGGTCCTGCATTTGTGTGCAGATAAGCTGGGAGGAACAACTGAGGAGAAAGACAGACCATGCAACCCAGGGTTCCAGTGTGGAGAAATAAAGCCTCAAAACCACTGGCTATAAAAATCTGTGGGGGTTGCAGCAGCAGCAGGAACTCCTAGTCTCACAAAAGAGCCTGTTAGAGAGGTCTATGGGATCCTAGAATGTACACAAGCCTATCCACCTGGGAATTAGCACCCGAAATGGCATAATCTGTTTGTGGGAAACGGGGAAAGTGACTAAAAGTGGGGCAAGTGCCGAGCAAGTGGCATTGTTCCCTCTTGGACCCTGCCCCTATGTACAGGCCCACAATGCAGCAAAGTGAATCCCTCCAACCTGGCAAATATCTAAGGCTCTGCCTGTCCCTACGTAACAGGTACATTGAGACAAAGAGTTATGGCCCAAATAAAAGAACAGATCAAAACTCCAGAAAAAGAACTAAGCAGTGAGGCGATAGTCAACCTATCAGATGCAGAGTTCAAAACACTGGTAATCAGGATGCTCACAGAAATGGTTCATATGGTCACAAAATAGAGGAAAAATGAAGGCTATGAAAAATGAAATAAAGGAAAATGTATAGGGAACCGACAGTGATGGAAAGGAAAGGAGGACCCAAATCAAAGGTTTGGACCAGAAGGAAGAAATAAACAATCAACCAGAACAGAATGAAGAAACAAGAATTCAAAATAATGAGGAGAAGCTTTGGAACCTCCAGGACAACTTTAAATGTTCCAACATCTTCATAGGGGTACCAGAAGAGGAAGAACAAGAAACTGACAACATACTTGAAAACATAATGAAGGAAAACTTCCCTAATCTGGCAAAGGAAATAGATATCCAGTAAGTCTGGGAAGCCCAGAGAGTCCCAAAGAAGTTGGACCCAAGGAAGCATACACCAAGGCACATCATAATTAAGTTACTCAAGAGTAAAAGTAAGGAGAGAATCTTCAAAGCAGCAAGAAGAAAGGAGAGAGTTACTTATAAAGGAGTTCCTATGAGACTGTCAGCTGATGGCTCAAAAGAAACCTTACTGGCAAGAAGGGACTGGAAAGAAGTATTTGAAGTCATGAAAGGCAAGGACCTACACCCCAGATTACTCTATCCAGCAAAGCTTTCATTTAGAATGGAAGGGCAGATAAAGTGCTTCTCAGATAAGATCAAATTAAAGGAGTTCATCATCACCAAGCCCTTATTATATGAAATGTTAAAGAAACTTGTAAGAAAAAGAAGATCAAAACTATGAACAGTAAAATGACAACAAACTCACAACTATCAACAACTGAACCTAAAAAACATAAACAAAAACAAACTAAGCAAACAACTAGAATAGGAGCAGAAATCTCAGAAATGGAGATTTCTGCTGCTAACCCTCACATGGAGGGTTAGCAGCAGGGAGAGGGTGGAGGGAGAATGAGGGAAAAGGTACAGAGAATAAGAAGCATAAATTGGTAGGTACAAAATAGACAGGGGAGGTTAATACTATAGGAAATGGAGAAACCAAACAACTTATACGTACGACCCATGGACATGAACAAAGCCGGGTGGGGGGAGGATGCTGGTAGGAGCAGGGTGCATGGCGGGGGGCGGGGGGGAATAAAGAGGAGAAAAAATAGGACAACTGTGATAGCATGATCAATAAAATAGACTTAAAAATAAAAATAAATACATTTCAAGTAACTTGTACAAGCTGAGGATGGGGGCAACTAAATAGAAGATGAAAATTACTTCCATTAAATTAGAAAGAATTACATAGTCCCAACAGGGCTTGTGCTGACAACATTAACCCCACATAGTTTTCTCTGGCTTCATTCTTCAGCAATATAGAGGGAAACAGTAAACTATGAAAGTACCAAATTATGAAAGACAATCATAGAAATGAATCTTTAGGGTGAAATATTGCAGTGCAGTACTAAAAGGGCTTATAACATTAAACTGTCCTAAAGTCCAGGGGAAGCTTAATTCCAAAACTCAAACAAAGGTAAATTAGAAAGGAACCTGGAAGAATGGAAATAAACCATGCAGTTAAATAAATTACACCTGGAAGCAAAATTTAGTACAAAAGGTAACAATGTCTCTGGATAGTTAATCATTCAATATATTATTTTTTAAATATTTTATTTGTTTATTTTTAGAGAGAGGGGAAGGGAGAAAGAAAACCACCAATGTGCGGCTGCCCTCAAGCGCCCCCCACATAATGTGGGTGCAAAGTAATGCAGTGTCACCTCAGCCAGTCTCTCTAGCAAGAGATTTCAGAACTACTTATTTCCTTCACTCTCTTCTTTTCTCAGCCACTCTAGTAACTAAATTCTATTTTACCTTCTGTATCCTCTTCAGTCCTTTAGCCATTTCATCATCTCTTAGTAGTCTACTCACTGCAGTTCATTTTATATACTGATGCCAGAGTTATCTTCCTTAAAGTAATTATTAACTATATAACTCAACTGTCTATTAACAGATAAATGGATAAACAAAATGTGGCATATCTATACAAATGAATATTATTCAGTCATAAAAAAGAATGAAGTTCTGATACATACCACATCAGGAATGAACTTTGAAAACATGCTTGATAAAATAAGCTAGACACAAAAGAACAAAAACAGTATAACTGCACGTCTGTGAAATATCTGGGAAAGGCATATTCACAGAGACAGAAAATAGGTATCAGGGGCTGGAGAGAAAGAGAAAGGGAAACCACTTAGTGGGTACAAACTTTATCTTTGGGGTGATGTAAAATTTGGGGAAATAAATAGGGGTGATGGTTGCACAACACTGTTAATGTCATTAATGCCACTTAACTGTACAATTAAAAATGGTTAAAGTGGGTCTTGGACTTCCGGCCAAGATGGAGGCGTAGGTAGACACCCTGTGCCTCCTCACACAACTAAAATTAAGGGCAACAACAAATTTAGAAACAAAAAAACAACCAGTACTGACAGAAAATTGAACTGTATTGCCAAGTCCTACAACCAAGGAGTTAAAATAGACACATTCATCCAGACCGGTAGGAGGGGCAGAGTCAGGTGGCTGGGTGGAGAGGGGCTGCGGCAAAAAAAGTGTGGCTGGTGGACCCTAGGCACAGGGTGGCAGTGGGCGAACCCAGTGAGGCAGCAGATTGTGGAGGGGTGTGGTGCACAAGGTGGCTGGTGGACTGGGCGGTCCCACATTCACGCACATATAAACCAGGCAAAACTGGGGAGTGAGGCAGACCTCCTAACCCAGGGTCCCAGCACAGGGAAATAAAGTTACTTGAAAACACCTGTGGGGGTTGAGCTCCTGGGAGAGAAGCCTAGCCTCACATGAGAGTTCATTGGAGAGATCCACAGGGTCCTAAAACGTACACAAGCCCACCCACACAGGCATCAGCACCAAAGGGGCCCAGTTTGCTTGGGGGAAGCAGCAAACAGACTGAAATCCAGCAGAGAGTGGAGCAAGCACCATTTTTCCCTCTCAGACCCCTCCCCCACAAACAATGTCACAACGCAGCAACATAAGTTGCCCCACCCTGGTGAACACCTAAGGCTCTGCCCCTCACTACATAACAGTCACAACCAGACCCCCCAAAAAATGGTCCAAAGGAAAGAATTGATAAAAGTTCCAGAACAAATACAACTAAGAGATGAAGAGATAGCCAACCTATCAGATGCACCGTTCAAAGCACTGGTGGTGATCAGGAAGCTCACAGAACTGGTTGGATTTGGTTGCAAATTAGATGAACAAATGAAGGCTGCACTAAGTGAAATAAAGGAAAACACACAGGAAACAATAGTGATGGGAAGGAAACTGGGACTCAAATCAATGGAGTGGACCAGAAGGAAGAAAGAAACAGCCAAACAGAAAATAATGAAGAAACAAGAATTCAAAAAAATGAGTAGAAACTTAGGAACCTCCAGAACATCTCTAAACATTCCGACATCCAAATTATAGGGATGCCAGAAGGAGAAGAGGAAGAATAACGAGTGGAAAAGTTATTTGAACAAATAATGAAGGAGAACTCCCTCAATCTGGCAAAGGAAATAGACTTCCAGGAAGTCCTGTCAACTCAGAGAGTCCCAAACAAGTTGGACCCAAGAAGGAACACATCAAGGCACATCATAATTACATTACCCAAGATAAAAAATGAAGGAGAGAATCTTAGAAGCAGCAAGAGATAAGGGGACAGTTACCTACAAAGGAGTTTCCATCACACTGTCAGCTGATTTCTCAAAAGAGACCTTACAGGCAAGAAGGGGCTGGAAAGAAGTATTCCAAGTCATGAAAGGCAAGGGCCTACATCCAAGATTGCTCTATC